>JAFMTC010000509.1:0-10615 GCA_018845635.1 Nicrophorus orbicollis
TTGCCAACGCTAAGGAATGCGGTGGTCGCATCATCACCGTTGAGGACCACTACCCAGAGGGTGGATTGGGAGAAGCAGTCCTCTCTGCCGTCGCCCAGGAACGCAACATTGTTGTTAGAAAGATGGCTGTTCCTAAAGTACCTAGGTCAGGACCTCCGACCGCACTATTGGACTACTATGGCATCTCAGCCAAACACATTGTCAACGCTGTGCAAGAAGTCTTGAAATTATAAGTAAAACTTCACCAACATTCATTTCTATATATAATATAGAATATTTGTATATACCAATGTCATATTTTATATTCAGTTTATAAAACAATAAAAAGAATCGCAAATCGATAATTTCAATACCGAGCTAATAAAGTTACATAGCATAAATAAATACAACAACAACAAAAAAAAAACGATATTGCCATTAACTAAATCAAACAAAGATAAGTTTAACTTAAATATTAGGTAACGTAAAGCTGTTCATTAAATATTTGTTATTAAATAATAAATTTTATTTGAAGGATTTTTTATTATTATTACATAAAGACGATAACTATTACGTCACAAGATTCCTGGTGATTTAATCCTCATATAGTTGGTAAGCTATAAGAAGCGGGAAGTTTTAAAGTGCAGTAACGTGCGAAATGATCTGTTTTCGTTTAGCATCAATAATAATAGACGGTTCCAAATGCGTCTTATTGCTCAAAATCAGTGCATCAAAGTGGTGCAACTGATCAGAAGTGGATGCAGAAGTGGTCAGCACCGTTCAATAACTTCAAAGTAAGTGATTTCCAATTCTTACAAGTCGTTGTACTGAATACAAACAAAACATTCCAAAGAAATACTCGCATTATTTGGGCAAACAATTAGTGGCATTTAATAAATTTGAAAAAAATAAATAAAATCATAAATTTGTTAATGTTGTACTACAGTCAAAATATTCCAATTGGATAGGAAGGTCATATTCTATTGGAAGGAATAACTCCTGCAGATATCAGAAAACATCCAGACAGTTAAATATAACTAAGTTATGTGGAACACGTGTCCCGTCAGTTCGATTCGAAAATGAGCTCAATTGGACCATTTAAAGCCTTAGCTTGGGTTTGTGTCAAGGTTATTCGTTCGGACTACCCTTGAACCCGAAATGCTTCAGCTTCATCCATCAGACGGAAACGTTGAACTGTTTTTTTTTTAAATTCATATTATTATCTTCCCATTTCCCAAGAAAAGAAAAACAAGGAAGAGAGAACTTTAATCTCGATAAAAATAAACAAAGTGTTGTTAGTAAACTTGCTTTATCTGCCAGTCGATTAATTTACGCTAAAAGTCTCACTGGTTGCATATGATATTAGCTATTACTTTTAATTACCGCAACAATTGGATACATTTTTTCAATCTCTATAATAATAATCAATGAATTTCGAAATGCGTTCCAAGCGAATTGACTTTGCAAAATGTTTTGACCCACTTTCAAAGAATAGTATTTCTCTCCGCTTTTTACTAATAATTACATATATTTGTTTTTAGGTATTGCAACTTATTTTAGGTAAATTTCAACACTATACTTATAATTTGTTCATATACGTCCAATGTCATTTCGTATAAGCTATCATTATTTTGACTATCAAAAAAAAATGCTGCAATTATCACCTATGATCTATTTATATTGCTTTTTAATTGCTCAAATCGATTGAAGTGCCGTATCGATTCACTTAAGCAATTCAATTTAATGAACGAAAGCCAACGTTCAATAGATTCGCACTGTTCGAGGCGCGTGATAAGCAATCGGAAACTTTTGCCGATGAAAAACTTTCCTGCCACAACACGGATCTTAATTGAAGAATTCTAATTCAATTCTGGAATATTTCGATTATCCACCGTGTTATTATGACGGATTTTATAAACCGCAACTTTCATTGTTTCGAAACTCTCGATTGTTCTTCTAAAGTCCAGTCTATTACAAATCTTGTATATAAAAAAAAGAGAACAAAATCTTAAAAAATGTGAATTCTATTAATACTTTTTTAAAGAATATATTAAAATTTATTATATAAACTGATGCAACTAAATCTTGAAAACAAAAACATCTATTTCTAAACCAGTTTCTGATGAGAATTGAAGAAAAAAAATTGTAGACTCGTCTCTTAATTTCTCCCAAATTCGTTCCAAGTGGGGGAAAAAACTATAAATAACCATTATTCAGGGTCAAAATAGAACAATATGAGTAAAAAAGCAACAATTATGTGATACGAATCACGTTCTAAACATACATAGCAAATGCGTTTCCGTTCTTGGAAACATCCGATTATTAGAACGAGTGACTCCACAAAAGCGCTTCGCGTTTTGTTGTAGCGTGATGTTGGAACGGATTCGTCCACTGCAATTAAGATAATGGAACTTAATCCCCCTGGGGTCGATACCAATTACGTAATAAACCTGTTTTCGCTCGTTCATCTTTGGAGCTTCGCTCCTGTTGGCTTAGCTCGTTCAAACATTGACTGCAAAAAGTATGTATTTTTGTCGTGTGTGGAAAAATCGCGAAGGAAAAACGATGTTACCAAGCACGGTATTTCTGTTATCAATTCTGATTAAAATGTAACTTGGGTTTACCCAAGTATTATAACAATTTCTGTATTGCTATATTTTTTTGGAATGTGAAATTGCAGCATTTTCTTTTTCTTTTGTATTTCTTCTTCTTTTATTGCTTTGATTATTATATAAATTGAACATTATTCAATTCGATGAGGAATTGTTAGAATTACGTCTCTTTTTTTCCCATAATGTTTCAATGAAAAATAGTGATCGGATTTGAAAATAATTATTTCAAATCAGTGTCATCATTTCGATGCGTATCGGGAAATGGCTTTGCGATTAGATAAACGGCAATTCCGATGATTGATTTGTTAAAAATAACGCGCAATGTAATGTTTGCTTCTCTCTCAAAGTGTAAAAGTCCGAGATGAAAATATGCAGTACAAAATAATTATATATATAATGGATGTTATCGAATTTGTTATGATAAACAAATAATTTATATAATAATTAAAATCTTTGTTCCTTCTTCTACACGAATACGATTTACGCAGCAATAGAATTTATAATTACTTTTTTATCTAATCAAGAAATTTGTCTAGGAAAAAAAATAATTAATTCCGTTTATTCGTTTTGAAAATTGCTGATCTTGCTGAATTGCGAGGAGGTGTCGTCAAAAAGAAATGAAACAAACAAAGCGAATGCAAGCTCATTGATTTCCTAATGGTATTGCCCAATTTTTCGGTGTTAAATATGAGTTAGGTGCGCTTTTCACTTAGGTTGCTGATTGGAGTGACATTTGGGTATGTGACTTTCATTAAAATTTTTGAGTATTCCGCGAAAACTGTTTTCCTGGTAAATTGAGTCGGCGTTCCGGTAATTAGAGGCAACGGTATTTCGCCGACGTGCCTACCGTCGAGTAGGCACTTTCCGATGAAGAATGAATTAACATTGCGTAACGCGAAATTTAATTAATAATTAGTCCGAGTGTTCTGATTACGGGGGTCGAAATTGGGAGTTGGTCAATTCTATAATTTCAAAACGATTATAAGAATTTCGTTTCGGTTTACCAGGAATTTGTTTGAGGAGGAATCCGGTCGTGCGGTTTAGAGAGCGTCCTTACGAGTTATTAAGGACAACGGGTGCACGTAGCGTGTACGCCCCTCGGGTTATGGCATTGTTTTGCTTTGATATCCGAGAAACCTTTGTTACAATTTTTCTGAGCTGTTCCCTGCGAGAACCTTTATCAAGGCTAGGACAATCATGTTCATTGTGTGGTTATTGTAGTAAAAAAAATGGTGCACGTGTGGCACAGTGATGCAATTTGCGTCTAATTGCACGTTCTGGTGTGCTGTTGGGAGGCTTGCTCCGAGGTAGAAATGGCTTTTTTTCATGGTGGAAGAAGGTGTGTCGGAGGCTCGGCTCTACGTCACCTGTACGTCATCGGGCAGGTTGCACAACTTACAATCACCTGCTGCTGAATGTCCATAGTCCAGTCGGTGCGGTACCCGCGCGAGATAAGCCAATCTTTTATAACTCGCGTATTTTGCTGTGCGCTCACTCGCATGGATGGTTCCAAAGCTGCAACAGCTCTAACATTCTCACATCCCTAGGTACCAATCGGAAGATGCCATCGATCGTTCGGCCCAGACTCATTATCGGTTGAATAAGCAAGCGACAATCCCTACGGACTACTCGAGAAAGTAAGAGTGATTAAGACTACCTCTAAACTATTAAGTGAACAATTCGTGAATAAAATCGACAAAGTGTGCAAGAACAAGAGGTGTGCAAAATGCTAAGGCTCACGTTGATAGTTTTGATCGCAAGCCTGGCACAGGTTGAGGTGCTTGCGGATTCACGGCCTCCTTGCTTCAGGTAAGATATTACCGCTTTGTATTCAACCGCGAACTTAGTTTCATTTTACAACCAATTTCCGTCAACACCTGGAACGATGAAGCTGCATCTGAAACCTAAAACGTATCACAAAATGTTACAGCAACATCTACTGCCATGGCAAGCTCCTACATACGGTGCAAATGAACAAGATCTACGAAGACTCCAAAACGTTCGTCGACATGAAGATGCGCGAAAATGCAACAACAACGCTTCAGCGCTTCGAGCATTTCATGCAGGAGCACAACAACCAGCCAGAAAGGGAAGATGTCATCAAGTTCGTGGAGAGGACATTCGAGCCCGCTGGTAGCGAATTCGAAGATTGGGTCCCGAATGATTGGAATCCATCGCCTTCTTATATAAATAATATTAAAGATGAGGAATATAAGGTTTTCGCGCACGATTTAAACGAGATCTGGAAGGATCTTGGGCGCAAGATGAAAGACAAGATCAAGGAAGAAGAGCACCTATACAGTATCATATGGGTACCAAATCCGGTCATCGTACCGGGAGGAAGGTTCCGCGAATTCTACTACTGGGACTCTTATTGGATCATTCAAGGCCTCCTGCATTCGGAAATGTTCGAAACTGTTAGAGGTATGTTAAGCAACTTCGCGTTCATAGTTGACAAATATGACCACATCCCGAATGGCGGGCGGATCTACTACCTGGAGCGCTCACAACCACCGCTGTTCATCCCCATGGCTAAACTCTACCAGGATAAAACAAATGATATCGAATTCATTAAAAATCACATCGACTCTTTCGATAGAGAATTCGAGTACTGGTTGAAGAATCATTTAAGAGTGGTCGAGAAAGACGGCAAGAATTACTCGCTGCTTACGTATGGGGACAAATCGCAAGGACCAAGACCAGAATCCTATTCCGAAGACGTCGACAGTGCCCGATACATTAAAGATGACGCACAAAAAGAGGAATACTACTCGGAGCTTAAGGCAGCCGCCGAATCCGGTTGGGACTTCTCAAGTCGTTGGTTCATTTTGAACGGCACCAATAAAGGTAAAAACTATAATTACACGTCTTCGTAGTCCGGTTCTTACACGCACGCATTGCTTTTACAGGTAATTTAACAAACATCAAAACACGATCAATATTGCCCGTTGACTTGAACGCAATGTTCTATTGGAATGCCGTCATTCTATCGGAATGGCATTCAACGTTCGGAAACACTCAGAAGTCTTACTACTACAAAGACATCGGGGATAGGTGGCTCCAAGCTGTCGAAGCGATACTCTGGCACGAGGTTGACGGTATATGGTTGGACTACGATTTGGAAAACGGAATTCCCAGAGAGCATTTCTACCCTTCGAACTTATCACCACTCTGGACTGGCTGCTACGATAAATCTAACACGGATAGGATAGTACGATTGGTGTTAAAATATTTGGACAACAAGAATGTCGTCGCTTCTGGAGGAGTGCCTACCTCTAGGGAGCATACTGGAGAGCAATGGGATTATCCGAATGCCTGGCCTCCTCTACAGCATATGATCATCGTCGGACTTAGCAATACCGGAAACAAGGCTGCGGGTCGTCTGGCCTACGAACTGGCAGATCGGTGGGTCCGCTCCAACTACAAGGCCTACGCAGAGACCGAAGCAATGTTCGAAAAAGTAATTATTTAACGGGGATTACCGATGGAATACTAATTTGTTATTATTCAAGTACGACGCTACAGTATTAGGAGGACACGGAGGTGGCGGCGAATACGAAGTCCAATTAGGCTTCGGATGGTCGAATGGCGTCATAATGGATCTCCTCTACAGATACGGTAACGAGCTAAGCTACAGCGAGTTGTATACCCTGGAAGATGTTAGCGAAGTGGCGGAGCCCGTCGATGGAGCAGCAACGGGTGCCAAGACGATAGGTCAGATCATGACGGGCTTTGTTGCGCTGGCCGTAACAATAGCCGCTGGTTACATAGGGTGAGGTACGTAACGAAGCCGAAGACATAGCACCAAGGGCGCACTAATAAAAATCCGGTTTTGTTGCAGATTCTTTAATGTATATATGACAGGGATTACGCTTGGATGTATTTATTAATTTCCCATCACAAACACTAAACACACACACACACATTCCTACCCTCTTAATTTTACTTATTTATTATTTAAATTTACTAATCACTAATTGTTTGCGCGTATTTTAACTCAGGGTAAAGAAAATGAACAAAAAAAAAACACACATCACTATTTTTGATATCCATATTTTTATACGAACCTAATTTAAGTTCTTTGTATATAGTTATGTTTTAATTATTTTTTTTATAAATATTTATGAGAAAAAGCTTTAATGATCAAATCAAAAGTGACATCAAAAAAATCACATTTCTTTTAATTGCTACAACCAACATAAATATCCTTAATATATTTATATATATATATATATGTTCGTCTCCGGTACCTGTAAAGCATGTTGTGTGCATGTCTAATTTGTGTATTAATAGAGTATTAATAATAATAGTAATAAAAAAAGGAAGATAGTCACGAAGGTTGGTGTATATAATAATAAATTAAAAAAAACAAATGTGACCCTAATCCAAAGATCCTAAAAGCCGCATGTGAGCATAGACATTTGGAAATAGGTGCAACTCGAGAGCGGAGGAGTACAAATAAAATGCATGACATTAATAGCCTAAATCCCCGAAGGAAATCGCAAATTTAACTGTTAAGCTTCGTCCCACTGGTATGTGGGTCTTCCCATTTGATTAACGTCTCATTGTTTGTCCTGCAGAGTTTCGATCTACAGACGGCGCAGCCATCAATCGCCAACGAAAGACACGAAATCGCGCCCGCCGCGCTCCAAATACACCGAGCTGAAGAACGTGGTACCCAGGCGGACCAGGAACCAGCGATAAGCGGCTTTCGGAGCAGCAAACGTGATAACTCATCCATGACTTAGTTTTAATCTATCGACGACTTTGTTTATCGGTTATGCATACTTTTTATCCTCTCAAACAAAGCAAAAGACAAACGTATATAGCGACAGCTCCTCCGAGATATGACAAGATATCTAAGTCAGTTACTATTTATTATTATTATTTTGTTTGTATCTGCGCGCATCTTCTAACTGTATTTGTAAAACAACACCATTGCAAGGAGAAGAAGCTAACGCTAAGAATCTGCTCTTTAAACGGCGCAGCAATTACTTGTAGATTAAGAAAGTATAATTAGTTGTACACTAGTCAAGTGCCATCTTATTAACTGAGACCAACTGGGAAAAAGAAACACGACTGAATTAAAGGGTTATCCTAATCAAAAAGCACTAGGTTTTATCACCGACTTGTAGTTTAATATATTTTTCTTTATGATCATTGTAAATCCAATTATACTGACTGACAATAAACGCTGTAAGAATGTGTACGTGTAGAAAGTTCTGTTCGTTTATTTATTTTTTTTCTTCTCTGCACCTAGATCCAGTTTATTTACAAGTAAAAGTAAATGTCAACTATTGTGTATACAACTTTAATTAAAGGTTAATAACAAATATGCGATTCGATCACAGATCTGTAGAAGAAACCTCAACCGCATTGCGTATAAAAGGTAAATAGCATGGTGAAAATCCTTGTCGTAGTTGACTATTTCGTTGATTACTCTGCAAGGTGCTCAATAAATGTCGCCGAGGATAAATAATAAGACAAACATTTTTAATTAAATATTTGTGCCTGTCAGGTGGGGATTAAAAAATGTCATGGCTAAAGCGTACAGTTTCGTAACGCTGCATAAATTTAGCGCTTTTCGGATAATCGAATGCAGCCGTGACATTGGATCGATTTTCGCGGTCCGTGCTTTCACTTTCCCCGACAAATCGATTTCCTTTTCACTTAACCTTGATACAATTATATTTCCTCCAGTGCATTTACTAGGCTGAAATAACTGTTGGTCTGTTGCCCAATGGGATTGTGTTTTACTTTGTATTTCTTTATTACTATTGTTATTATTTAGGAATAATTATGAATAAAACTGATAATTTTTATATAGGAAGTATTATTTGTAATTTAATTGTGATTTTGGTTCGACATTTGATAATTAACAAATGAGAGAAGAGAATAAACGCAAGATGGTTATAAAGTGATGTATATCATATAAGTAGGAACAGTAGTAAGGAAAGATTTATTTTTTTTTTGGAAAATCGTCTTGACTCGTTTAATTGGAACAGAAAAAAATAGCTTATACAAAAATAATTTGTTTAACAAATCAGTAGAAAGACATCTTTAATATTGCTATTGAATGTTGAACGTCCGACCCCTATTAACTGTCCTAAAGTTAACATTCCCTACGGGGGTGTCTAGATCTTAAAAAATACTTAAGTTTGTTAATCCTTCGAGTGCGCTCGCTCTGACTCGCACAGACGTCGCTACATATGAATTCAGACAGACACAACAGAAAGAAAAGGAAACACGCACACATAGCTTTCACATGTTCTAAGCCCCGCACGGCGACCACTGAAAGGATTAACAATTGTAGCAAGGCAAATGTGATTAAGAAAAACTTATTGTGCTACTGGTTATCAATGTTCAGCGATACATCCATTCTCCAATTTGTAGATTGCATACGTGAAACAGGTATGATGAGGTATGTTCAGGCTTTAATATAAAGTCTTGGAAATGTGTTTTTTTTTTTTGTTGTTTTTCTTGTTCAATGTTGTTACGCATATTCAACAGAAGAACGTCTGTATCTCTAGTCACAATCATGTTTCTTTGGACGCTCCGCGGAGCGCGTACACCGAATTTATTTCATAAAATTGGAGCATTTTATTCCCTGAATGAATTATTCAAAGTATTGATATATTACTATATATTTATAGAAATTGTTTCTTTGGTAGTGACACAGCACGTAACCTATTACCGAGATCGAATCGAAGTTCTTTCCAAACGGATCGATTTGCTTTGTACAATGAGGATTTTTATCATTTGCGAAACGAGGTACTACTACATCGAAATAATGAGAGAATCAAACGTTTTCTTTTGTGGTATACTAACAAAATGTCTATCACAATACTTAGAAGAGAGAAGAAGAAACAGAACAAAGTAGGTATTGCAAAATAAAACGTATTAAACAATTTCCTATAAGATTGATTTTAACTATACTATATAATACACGTGGATCGTCATCGGCATCAACTGTCGTCTGCCAACGCTAATCACCGATTGATCTAATGAACATTATTTTGTATGCCTAGTTTTCTTTACATACAAAAAGTATAAAATCGAATGAAATACCAAAGCTTCAAAAATTTGGCACCCGCTAACATATATCGATGAACTGCTTCTATTTCAATATAGAATGACACGAGAAATGAGAAGAAAATAAAACGAAAAAATATATAAATATATAATAAAGAAATTGTAACTTTTTTTAATTACAAAAAAGTTTTGAAAATACTGTTATAGAAATAAATAAAAACAAAAAAAAAATAATAATAAACAAAATAATAACTTATATGAACAGAAAACAATCTACAATTTACAGCTAACAAATAATAATGGAATAAACTAAACAAAATAATAATGTAAATAATAATAATATATGGCAATGTTCGGGGGGGAGATCTAGTTTCGACAGGCAAACGCGATTCAAGAACGCGCGAAATTACGAGTGGAAACGGCCCCACTCACACGTAATGGTAATACATTTCTTATTAGCTATATAATATATACAGATGTAACTTATTGCAGATACATTTCGAGAATAAATATACTTAACTATATCAAACAAATATATAACATATGTACAGTTAAAAAAATAAAAAAATGCAAATATTATACAGAAGAGGTATTACATTTGTTTGTTTTTTTTTTTCATTCTTCAATATTTGTTTTGTTCAATCGCACAACTCTGGCATAATGCAATCGTTCGCGTTTCTTAGATGATACGTTGAATTTGTACTAATAGTGCATCACTTCGCTTTTCTTTTTTCAAAACAAAACAATGTTCATAGAAATAAATAACTATACTGTCTCTATTATTAAATATCAGCACATATTATCTTTTTTGGTAGAGAGAGATTTCTTGTGCGGACTGCTGATGTGCTGCTGCTGAGTGGATGGTCGCTTTCTCGAATTCGAACAACCCTCAGTCGCTCCATTGCTACAACAAGTACACTTTCTGCTTCCGCCCTTCCGCGAGCCACGGCCACTGATAGAGTCGCAGTCGCTCTCACAATGATTATCACTGC
>JAFMTC010000511.1:6534-26553 GCA_018845635.1 Nicrophorus orbicollis
CGAACGAGTTAGATGGTATATTTGATTAATATACAATTCATTAGAAATGTAATTACCGGGAAATTCGCGTCCATTTCACATGGCCAATAGCTCGCCCACCCCCAATCAATTATATAATTAATTAGTGCACGGGCTGCGGCATGTTTTATGCGGATTACGTCTATCCGCTTGTTTAGTTTGCACGGGAAAAATAAACGAATTTCAAAACTAATTATACGGTTCCAAAACCGAAACTGGTTCAAACTGCTCGAAATACTGAAACGCATCAATCCATTACATTCTATTAACGGAAATACAAGCGATTACACAAATTACATTACACAGTTTTCTGCTGAATACTCCGATGTTTTCAATATTTGTTTATGCGATTATCCACGCTCTAATTTATGTTTGCACACAGGACAACTGAGGAATTCGTGTGTGGCATGACTTGGAGCAAATATGCTGAGATGTTTGTTTTGCGAAATAGATCCTTAATTGCCTGTAAACTACATTGCCATTCCAGGCTGATCCACAAACACTAACCAGTTTACGCATCGAATACACCTTCAAATAATATTATTACTAAAGACAGTAACTTCCTAATCCCATATTTTTTGAAATTCTTGTACAATTTTACAAATTTTAGAGTTATTACTAATTAATTAACAACGAAACGGCAATACTTTCCATATAATTTAAAATTACATCAAACGAATTAAAATATTACACATCTTATGATATAGATGATTTTATAATATATTTGTTAATAAGACTGATATTGTATTTATTTTCATATTAAGACTTTCTATTTAATTACGTAATAGTAAAGCATGCAATTGAAATCATTCAACATGATAATTAAAAACAAAACTATGGCCTTTCCAAAATAACTACATAATGATTTCTTTCTATCTTTTTTATTGATGACACGTCAAATTTAAACAAGAAATTTTGAATAAGAAAAAAGTTGGTGGGAAAACATCAGTCGCATTTGAGACTAGTAAGGTTTACTTTTATTAAACTGCATTTTTTAAGCAATGTATTAACTTTAATCCACTAAAAATGTCACCTGTCAAATGACACTCAGTGTCAAAGCAGATAATAGGTAAACATGTTTAGTAATTGGGTTATTGTGTTACTACAAGTAAACATGTTGAGAAACACATCTATAGAACATACTTAATACCTGTATATTCTGTGATTATGTTAGATTTCGCTTTTATTAAGATGTACAGTAAGCAAATGATGAAATTAGGTTGGAATCGATTAATTGAAAGGATTGAGCTCCTAAATTCAATTTTGATCCGGGTTCAATTGCGAGCGAAGGAAGGGCTGTAAAAAGAGCGATTCAGAAATAAATCTCAATTGCAAGTAATGACGACAATAAATAGAGTTTAAGAGTGCCCCGCAAACGAATGCTTAGCGCACGTTTCTAATATCTGCCCTATAACGGAAATTAATGGAGGATTCGAGACGGACCCTTTAACATGCAACACGTGACGCGCAAACGCAACGAACGTCATCTCTCTGTCATCTCGCGCGGTAAATTCGAATTGATGCTCAAAGTAAATAAGGAAAGATATGTGTGATTATAGAGTATTACAGATGTGTTTTAAATAAATAAGCAATAATTCTCAGCAATTAGAGAGAGAGAGGGGAGGACGGTCGTTTAATATTTGGCGGATGGAAAAAAACAATATTAGGTGGCTGCGCCGGGAATGAAATACATTTTCATTAGGGGTTGAGAATTTTACAGTTCATACTTGTAGTTTATGGCTCCCGGGTAAATAATGCCTCCCGACGAAACGTAATACCCCCATGGTGAAAAGGTTCAACGATTTATAACTCTTTCGACTTCCTTTCGCGTTTTACCAATTAAATCTGGAACATTTCTGCTTTTTTTTCTGTTACATTTTCAGCGTTTAACACACGTATATTTGCGTTTAGAAAAAAAACTCCCTAACTAATTTATTTATTACGGCCAACTTTTTTTTTGTTTATAAACATTCTTCATTACTTAATAATGAATCAGGGGGTCTTTCAATGGAGTTAAATTTTAACCAAAAAACAGTTGAGGTGAAATGTGTAACAAATAAGAATATGCAAGATTAGCATCTTAAGAGTAATGAACTCGTTATTTAATAATAACTCCCACCTAGTTTATATTATATTTGTATTATGTATTCTATTAATTAATCTTAGTTGAGGAACCAATGAATAAAATAGTTCTAGTCTACACTTAAGAGAATAAACATCTCCAACTTATACAATGCAAAAATGAGAAACAATTGATATAGGATACCTAGAAATTTACTGTTCTCGCAGCAGTTTGAATGCTTTCGCAAATTGCATTTGCCTTTATCGGTGCACGGACAATTGCGTAACACGAACCGTTTGCAGGAGGGTTCTTGCGATTGCCAATCATCGCCCGTAACAATGGCCTGTGCCGTTGAAATGCACGGGGAGGGTGGTTTTCGGTTCGGTTTTGGTGATGGCTATCGTCGAAATTGCGATTGTCCAGCAATGCAACTTTAATTCGTTTCGCATCGACCCGGCGGCGGCAATTCGACCGCAATTATTTCTAATTTTAAAATAAACGAAACCGCAATTACGCAATTACCGTAATGAACCGAGAAGAATTCGTTTCGTTTCGTTTGAAACGATCGCACTCGTTGATACATCAATCGTGGAGGAAGAAAGAAAGAAATGAGAGAGAAAAACCATTGGTCAGCGCTGGTAACGAAAGGAGGACATTTGCATTTCAATTGCGCAATTTCCATGGCTCAGCAACAATTAAATTATTACGTGAATCGTTCTGTGAGGAATTGCAATTCGTGGATATTTCTGACCATTGATTGTGGATGAAATGAATAAAGTTTCTTTTAAATTACTGCAATGAAAGAAAAGTGGATCAATACGAACTTTTACCTATTACTCTGTAAGGAAGTTTCAAGGATAACCAATTTATTTGTAATTTTATTTCTAATCCGTTGATGTAGACAATTATCTTACAATATAGTCCAAAGTTATACAAAACCCTATGAATTATACAACAATTATTAAACAAAATGCAACGAGAAGTTCAAACATCTAAAAAAATGTTAAAATACATTTTTTTTTGTAATTATTATATGATATTTTTGTGCTACTGAAAATGGAAGGACAAAAACAAAAAGTTAGTTAATAATAACTGTATTTTACTCTAAATACTAAGCATATTTTGAACTTGTACATCTATATATATATATATAGGGATTTCCAATTAGTTGAAAACGTTGGAGGAAAGTTCGTGCAACTATTCACCACCGAAAACCGAGCTAATATTGCGTTGCAAGTACATTGTTAATCTCGAATGCAAGTGATTTAATCATATGTCGGACGTTCCGTTTTACGATTAATTTTAATTATTATAAGGCCACGTCCCCTGAAAATTTATAGGTAGGGACAGGCTGAATATAAACTTGAGATTAAGTCAGTGGTGTGTGCAGGTTCGTGTATATATATCTACGTGGGTTTTACTGCGGTTGGCCGTAAAAGACCATTTTATTAACCATCCCAAACATCTCCATGGTTCTTTCTTTTTCATATAAATTTTTCGTCCACCCTTCTTTGTTGAACTCATAACTTCAGTGGTATTAATTATTTGATTAGCTTTAATCAGTACATCTAATTTAATGAGATTTTTGTGAACAAATTAAAGGGAACCACTAGGACAAATTTGAATATTGAAGCTTAAACTCTTTGACTACAACTTTTTGTAGAGTTTAGAAAAGTTTTTGCAACTTTAAGAGTGAATCATAGGAAATTAACATTTTACAAATTGTATTAGTATTGAAAGACAAATTTGTTTTTATTTAGAGTAATTACGATTGTTTCTCGAGAAATTCATCAAAATGTGGAGACATTTTTTCCAAATTTGACAGCAAATCTCAAGAAAATTGTGTTTGTTACTAATACGGAACATTTGTTTAAACTCCTTTGTCCTTGAAGAGATTCCTTTTACGAGAGTTACTAGATCATTTCTTTAATAAACTATAAAAGGAAACGGCACAAGGTTTACCTTTGAATCACACGTATATCTGCTATTACCTTACAAAAGCGTTTAGGGCCGCACGTAAAAGCTTGGCGATTCGCATGCGGCCCGCGGGCCGCAGCTTGAGTATAGTTATCATTTGTATGAAATATTTTGATTCATGAGATTAATTAAAATTGTATATCGGTTTTGCATGCGCTATGATTTTCACGAATATGTATATAAAATATGGAAGTTATAAATAATTCGCGTGTTTAATAAAGCTTTAATTGCTACGTAAATATTTACTTAACAAAAAATAAATAATACAATATGCAGTTTCATTCGTAAAACAGTACGCTCCACTGGCGAATGTCTATATATATATATATTTATACGTTATATATTTTTTTCATGAATGCAATAAACCATGTTTAACGTGCATGTTTATTTATATTGTTGTTATTGATATAAATATTACATAAAATTTGTATTTTCCAGCCGAGATTCCACTCGTAATTGCGTAATTTGACGCAATTGATTATCGAACGTTATTTGCCGTTACATAAAACGCAGATTTTTCAATCAAATATTTGTTACATTTGATATGTATGTTACATATATTTGTTTATTTAAGTTTACATATATATCTTTTTCTATTTTATTACTAAAATCATCTTTTACATTAATTTAAATAATAGTTTTTGCAATCTAGTTAAACCCTAATGAGTATATTTACTTAAATCATTTGTTTTTAGTAGAAAATATTATGATTTAACAATTCTTGTTTATCTTCAAGTATTTAATCTAAAGTTGGGTATGTTTGAAACGGTGGAAGTAATAATCCAAATGGTCAAGTGAGCGAACTGGAAAGATCATCGTTCATTTCGAGCACTTGATTTACGTAAAGCCTTCCAAATCTATCGTTCTCTCTCTCTCTCTCTCTTTCCCCTATTCATATTCTGATTCCCACCCTTAAATCTCATCCATCCTTCTCGTCGTTCGCTTCCACTCTTAGTGTAATTAAATTGGGCTCCAATAAATTGGTATTAGTTGGAATGATTTCTAATTTAATATGCCGTTGATAAAACAAACCCCGGCGTCTCTCTTTTCTCTTCCCTTCTCTTTCTTTCCGGCAAATAGCGAGAGCGAGAGAAGCGAAATAAAGTCAATTAGGGAAATTTATGCGACATAAAAGTTTGCACTCAATAAATCTATTATTGGAAATAGAGCGTTATTCTCCATCTACGTAAATTGACACTGTGTACTAATTAGCTAATGCATTTAAACTGACTCAACACAATCTCAATGAATATAAATTTTAAAAATGAATATGTCTTTTGTTTGTGAATGTGAATACACCATTTTGTAATTAATTATGTTAAACTATTTAAAAAAAAATAACAATTTTAAATTTTAGATTTTATTTCTTCACTTTATTGTATTACATTTCTTTTTAATGGTTGCTGTTGCAATAAATGTTATTATTATGTAATTTTCTTATATTTTATGCAAATCTTAATATAGATAAAAATAATATATATAAAATAATAAAAATAGGGCAGAATGACCTATTCTTTGCAGCATTTTTTCTTTGTATTTTATAAATAATTTTATAGTATTCAGTTTGTAATTATTGTTGTAATTAATATAATTATTATTTATTTATTACAGCCTTTTGCCTGCCATCTTGCGGTGATATTAGCTAATTATTAATAGTTGTTAGAATAGTTTTATAAGCCGCAACCACCATTACACTTGCGTAACATACTAAGTATCATCAGTATTCCATAACGCTTTGTTCTGTCGGATGGGTTAGACTGATATGTAAGTATCAATTTTACAGAATTGTCTCTTTTGATCTATATCCTATCATAATAATAGATTATGGACCCAGTATTGATAAAGAAAGACAATTAATCCAGTGGAAAACGTGCCCAGATCCTAAGATGAGTGCGAAGAAATCTGAAGACGCCAAGCTAACCTCAAAAGTGAAAAACGGTGAACATCGATATTATTCAACAACGATCAAGAAAAATACATTTGCTATGTCACACAACATCATCGATGGTCAAGGTATTGAAAATCTGATCAAGGAAAACTATGATACATGGAAGATTCAATTAGAGGTTTTTCTAATGACAGGCGAAAAGCCGAAACCGGAAGTTGAATTGATGCAACCAATCACAGAAAGGGGAATTTATCGTTCTGGACGATTGGATGTCGCAAGGCAATATCAGATCTTAAATTGTTCATAATTCTATTAGAATTGAAACAAATTAAGTATTGTTCAGTCTCTCGAGAAATTTGGAAACAGCTCAAATCCATTTATGCCCTGAAACATCCCAGTTCAAAGGCAACTTTGTGGAAACAACTTCTACAATAGATCATTATCGTAGAAGTTGTTTCAATTAGATGACAAACGGAAACATATTTTATCCTTCTTCGATGTAATAGACAAGTTAAAATCTATGAACGAAAAATACTTCTATATAGTTTACCAAATTTATTCGAAAACTTTAGAAACACAATCAAGTCACAATCCAAAATCCTGGAGGCGAAGACAAAATTGTGGATTCTGCAGCATTTTGCTCGAACAATCACTGATTTCTTATTTAACTTAGGCTGCTTACTTGAACAAGCAGCGTAAGTCAAATGATGAGTAACCAAATCCATCCAAGAATAGATTTGATTTGTATTGCCACTACTGTAAAATAAAAGGCCATGGAATATCAGAATGCTGAAAGAAGAAGAGGTCTGAGAAGAGATGCTCTTAGGCTTATAGTACATTTACAATCCAAATTCTTCATTAAGCAGGTGTTTCTACTTGGTGGTTCATCAGCAACGGATGTGGTGCTACTCCCATAAGAAATGTGATGTAAATACAGGTAATTTTTCCAAGTCAGTTCTTTTAAGTTACACTCAATATGATACAGACTTGGACACAAATCTATTAATATATTGTTTGTCGCGAAATTGGTGGATTTAGGCTGTGATATCCCATCAACAATGTGCAGTCATCAAGGATGAAGGAGACAACGTTCCCCTACAATTCAAGTGTATTCGTGACCTATTCTATTTATACAGGGTGTACAAATAGAAATTCCAGCATCGGAGCTCACGTCGACAAGGTAGAGAAGAGACGACTCGACGTCCTTCCAATATCCAGACCTGACAACCCGGAAGACCAGGATCAGGATACCATTAGGAAGAAACGGATCCTATTCAAGAAGATGCTGATGAAGAGGAAGCTGAACCAATGCCAAACAAAACTCCAACGGAAATCAAGTCTACAAGCAGAACCAAATAATTTACGGTTTGAAGCAAGCGGAACATCTATGACACTACAAATTGATCAGCGTTTCAAGAAAAATCAACTCGATGTTACATGCAGTTTTATCACCAAGGAGAATAGCAATACAATCATCACAAGGGTGGTCTTAGTATACCTCAACACATTGACGAAAAGTTCACAAACCTTTCTTCGAAACAAATATAAATCTCTTGATATATGCATGACAAGAGTAAACTAAAATTCCTGAGAAAAGTGGAATGCCAAGTTTCTATACCATTCGATTTATTTTCTAAATGTAGTGGTTAAGAAACCATTTATCTGAATATTCTATTCCAGACTTTCTTTTATATGTTACTTATATAAAAGACAGTATGGCAGTTAGTATTTTCAACTTTTTTTGATATGAAGTAGTACGAATGTTATTGTATTTAGTACCATGATGGGACGATGATTTGTAGATACAATTACTACATTTCGCGAACAATTCCATTATCCTCTTAAGTTACCCCCCTTCTGCCCCTTTTTAGTGTACCAGAATATTTTTTTTATTATTTCTAAGTATTTCAACTAAATATGCTTTATGATTGTGAACATAGGAAGAAGTTACGTAACAATTGTAAATGGTATTGCAATAAAAGTGGTTAAAGTGTGCTAGTATAGTAATATAAACCATCTTGCCACAATCACCATTGCACAGGTGTAACATACTAAACATGAGCTTTCCAATGCTCATGTTTCGTACTGTATACATCTATTATACTAATATGTATAAGTTCCAATTTTCACTTTTTGATCCAAAACCTATAATAACAACATTAATTAAAAACTAAAGAAATCGCGAGAAATTTCTTTTTTGGTTATTAAGTAAAATTTATTTAGTTTCTTGTAATTAAATAGATAAACTTGGATTTGCGTGTGAAAATGTTATAGCTCGGAAGCATGATATAAATAATACTGACCCAAAATGATCATGATGAAACATAGAATTGAAATTAGCAGACTTGTGTAATTACATCTATACACATGCACAGTTGTAACGGGATGCGAAACGCTTTGTTCGGGACTGGTGGAAATTTAATAAAACTATATGCATAGAACAATGTTATATAATGATCCAGTCTCCTAATTCGTTACAATATAAATTAGTGTCTGGGGCGCCGCACAACAATGGACCAAACGCCCCATCCGGCATCATTTTGTACTTCGTTCTATTCCGGTATTACTTTTGTTCCAGTTGCGTTGTTTTTAGTTTTTTTTTTCATTATATATTTTGTTCTAAAATTTGCTTTTAAATGGCGTTGCAAACGGCAGCCCTCGCGGCCCAAAAAGCGCGACCGACCGTGTGAAATAATGTATTCATGCGGTTTTCCCTCGCAAATAATAACAACAGAAATCCAAATCGAACACCAAAATTTTCATCAATGCACTTAATGGCATTAACTTATTCATCGTAATGAATTCAAAACTATACCCATTCATCGTTTTAACTAAAATGTTTTGCAGTTTATACAATAATAAAAATATTGTATAAATTGTTAACAAATACATTTATTTATTTACATTCGGAATACAAGTTATAACAATTATTTCATTCATATAGTATTGAAGTATTTAAGCCTTGAATGAAATCTGAAATTATTTTCATTTTTATGAAAAATAAAAGTTTTATTTTATAAAAACCAAAAAAGATGTTTAAATAAATAAGATATTCATATAATAAAACGATGACCGGAACATTAGTAAAAATAGAACAGAGAAAATTCAGAAATTCTTTCCAGAAATTATGTTTTTTTCATCTTCAGTTTGTTCCTGTTTTTAAACTTCTCTGGTTTGTTCGATGTTCTTTTTGTGCTTGTTCTGAGTTTTCGGAGTGCCTTCGATGAAACGAAACAAAAATAGATTTGTATGTGTATGCAATATAAATTATTGATTTTGATAATAAGAACTGTTCAAGTTGATTTGTGCAAAATTGAATAATGCGAAATAATCGAGGAGAACCTCAATCCAATCAGGCTTTTGCGTTCGAAACATTTTCACTCCAACATCCATCTGTCATTTCTTTACGTACACTTCCTGCATTTCGCGTTTCCTCTCTCTATCCGAGGGAAAGATAAAAGGCAGAAGGCAATTTTTCAGTTTTTTAAGTATTTACCAGATGTCGAAGCTGAAACGAATATAATACGTTGCGGTTGAATTAACGTCAATATTTGCTACTGACAAGTGATTGAACGGAAGGGAAACCTGGAAATGTGGGCACGCCAGTGCCAGGAAAATCCCTTCAACGTTGGTTGAGGAAAGAGTGAGAGAGAGCGGTTAGGGAGAGGAGTGGAAGAGAAAAGCAATAATAATGTACGTACTTTGCATGCACTTATTGAAACGTCTTTTCCTTTTCACGCAACTCAATCAATTTCAATAAACGTTAATGATTTCTTGAATTCGCTGCACGGCGACCTGAAAACATTCAACCGTTCGTGCACTTTGAATTGGGGATACTTTCAGTAGGTTTCTTTACGAAATACATTTACCTCATTTATGATTTTCAAAAGAAAAAAATAATTGAGTAACAACTTTTAATAGAAAATGTATTTAATTTAATTACAGAACTGAATAAATGCTTTAGTTTAAATACGGTATCGATCTAATGGATTCATTTGATAAATAAACCGTACAAAATGAAACATGATTTTCAAACATAGTGAATCCGGACTGATCGAAAATATACGTAATGGGAAGAATTTGTAAAGTTTTCAATAGAAACATTTAATTAAATTACAAATCCTAATTGTATACAACTTTATATAGAAATACAAGAATATCTAGAAAATTCCAGTTAATTTGTAACCGGACTAATCGATTCTTATAAAGAATAAACTTAATTAAATAAATGGAAATTTTCATACAGTGAAATCCGATTTAAAGAATTTGTAAAGTTTTCAATGGAAACTTTATTTAAATTACAAGTCATAATTGTATACAAAATTTATATAGCAATACAGCAAAATCTTGATAATTTAAAACCGGACTAATGGATACATATAAAACAATAACCGAATATAAGAAACTTGAAATTTTCAAGCAGAACTGTAGTGAATCCGGATTGATCGAAGCTGCACGTAATTTTATAAAGCAATCACATTTACTGCCTGAAGCCTTTATAAAGTGCTTGTGTTCCATACACACAATAAAACATGCAAGAATGGAAACAGTTTTCACCTGGATACATTTTTTCCTTTCTCCAGCGCTGAAAATGTCTCATAAATGGATGTCATAAATCAGGAAACCTTCGATATTACATTAGCAAAGGCTTCAGTAAACGATTCTCCCTTGTCGGAGAATCCAGTTTTTTTTTGTCCATTGATCCTTGTTCTCTGGTATCACTTTATCACGCCATGAAAACTTTTAATACCGTATGCGATCAAAGTGATTTATCTTTGTCCCCATGTGAGAGACCCTCACCACAAATATATACACAAACATAGCATAAATAAACGTCAATTCGAGAGACGAACAAACACTTTCCACACGCAACAACTCGAGAAGAAAGTGGTTGAATGAAAAAAATATACACTGAGGTGTAATCGTTTTCTTTAGAGAAGAGTACATTTATCATTATACGGATTTTGGAAAGGACTGACGTGACCTTGGGAACACTTACCTTTTGTTGTACTCCATTTCCATTTCGGGCCTCATAAATTATTGTCTCCAATTCTGAAACAGTCCACGATACAAGAATCAATATAAATGTAATATTTAGTAAAATGATACAACTTCCATCACGTTATATCGAATTGAGATAATAAATACGGTTTGTGGGGATGAAATTTTCTTAATAAATTGTATGATAATCTGAATTGTTTGTGCACATTCATAAGGAATCCGCAACATTCAATATTAGCAGGAAATAACTTGTGTTGTGGGAATTAACCGTTTTTTTATGAATTAGTGAAAATATTAAAAAATTGGGCAGAAAAATCTCGGTCAATAGCTATTTGGATGAGTAAAGACGATTAAACTAAATTGTCGTAAAAATCAATGTAAAACTAAGATGAAAATATGATTATTTGTATGAAGTATGATATATTTATTGAATTCCAAATTATAAAGTGATGCAACTTTATGAATTTATGAAGATTATCGTTAGAATGACTACTTTATATGTGAGAATTAAAAATAATTGTTTGTTAAGTAAATAAATTGCTTTTAAATTCAAATCCATGTAATTGTATTGTAATCGAAATGTTTAATTACGTAATCAAACTTAATACAATGATATTTTTATAGATATGAATGTAACTGTACTATTTGTATTCTAAATGGATCGATAGCAATTAGAACATCGTCAATATATTACACCAATTCGATTCTCTCTCCACTTTTCATTTTTTATGTGTGTGTTTGTATGTATGTTCCCACTCCTTGTGGCATATGCAAACAAAGTTTAATTAAAACACACCGACAACGAAATCGATTGCGACATGAATCATTACCGAATTGGGGAGGGCTTCCACTGCACGCTCGATAAATTATTTATTCGGCTCGATCAAAAACGAATTGGATATTGCATAATACCCGGCAATTAATATTATATCGAATACTTGTACTAACCCAGAGCGGTTTTAGTTACATTGTGTAATCCTGATACTTTACATCAGTGATCCCCAATCCCCGGTCCATCCAAGCAACATTAAATTATTTTCATTTTATTTACTCTGGTGTATTTCTATTGAAATTATTAATTGGATTTTCTCGGAGACTATGATAGATAGAGTTACTCTGAAAGGTGCTAATGAAAGTAGAATAGTTGAGGAATGTAACTCATATCAATTTATTGTTGTGTCTTGAGCCGTTTGGCTATAATCCGCTGTCAAAGTTGAAGAAATGGAAAATTAACGTCCGAAATGTGTCTTCACATTTTAGCGATTTTCTCGGAGACTATACTAGATAGAGTTGATCCGAAAGATGTATATGAAACTAGGATAGTTAAGTAATGTAACTCATATTAATTTATTCCTGTGTCTTGAGCCGTTTGGCTGCAATTCGTTGTCAAAGTTGAAGAAATGAAAAATTAAGGTGCGAAAAACCAGCGTCTTCACGTTTTAGCATTTTTCTCGAAGACTAAAATAGATAAAGTTGATCTGAAAGATGTATATGAAACTAGGATATTTAATTAATGTAACGCATATTAATTTATTCCTGTGTCTTGAGCCGTTTGGCTGCAATTCGTTGTCAAAGTAGAAGAAATGAAAAACTAACGTGCGAAAAAGCGTCTTTCTCGTATTTCTCGGAGACTATAATAGATAGAATAGATCTAGAAGATTTTTCCGAAACTAGGATAGTTAAGGAATACAACGCATATTCAATAATTGATGTGCCTTCAGCCGTTTGGCTGTAATTCGGTGTCAAAATTGAAGAAATGAAAATGGTACTGCCGAAAAAGCAGTGTCTTCACAGTTTAGTGATTTTAACCGAGACTATAACAGATGGAATTGATCTGAAAGATGTTTATGAAATTAGGATAGTTGAGAAATGTAACACATTTTAATTTATTGCTGTGTCTTGAGCCGTTTAGCTATAATTCGCTTTCAAATTTGATGAAATGAAACAATAAAGTGCGTAAAAACAGTGTTCCATAGTTTACCGATTTTCTCAGAGACTATAACAGATGGAATTGATCCGAAAGATGCTTATGAAACTAGGATAGTTGAGGAATGTAATGCCTATTAATTTATTGCTATGATTTAAGCCGTTTGGTTGTAATTCGCTGTTAAATTTGAGGAAATGACAAATTAATAACTGTAGAGTTTGCATCATTTGTATAGAGGAATTATTTGATCACAGAATACACATTAATTTTAAAATGATAGTTAAATCATTAAATTGAATATCTTAACGATAATATTGAAATTGATTTGCCAATAAACTATACAATAAATTAAAATGAAATAATAAAGGTGCAAATCACAATTGCCTTCAATAAATGATTGTTATTGATGAGTTTAATTTTAATTAAATTAAGAGATTATTGATCTTAATTAAATATTTTCGAGTATTTTCAAATATCCTTGGGTATCTGTTTCCATGATATACTTTTTTCATATATCTATATTAAAGTTCATTACGAAATTTCTGCATACATTACACTTTTCGCGTAATAAATCATCGTTTTGACCACCTGAAAATGATGACACGTTGAACGCAGCTGCGATTCTCAGGACGATTCCAGCGAAAATGGACACATCTATTACCAAGCACACATGATTAATGCATTTTTATTAAAAAAAAGAGTAAATTTTTGATTTTAAAAATTATCTACGTTTGATTACTTTTTTATAATTATAATTATTTCATAATTACAATAACATCATTGAGTGCAAAGTAATACAATCTTTAAGAAAACAAAACTGTTGTTAAATATGAACTGATAATTATTATTTTAGTTTTTGAGGTAAAAATCATCATAATTTTTAATATTGCAAAACTTATTATGTGAACTAATAATTTTATACGAATTAAATGGATTCGGAAATATCGCTCACGTAACGTTTCAAGATGAAACTTTCGTCTTTCATTGCGCGTATTAAATAATTTAGTTTAGTGTGAATATTGCGGGTCGGTAAAATATTTAAAGGACCCCAATTTCGGAGCACCGCCGTTCATTCCTTTTACTGCATTTCCATTGTAGCCCCATAAGGATGTGAGCATGTCGACTCCATATAGATGATATCCTTTTTGGCAGCAGTTTTATTACGATACTTTTATGCTTTATATAATATTAAAAAAATATTATACATATAAAGTTTATACCTGAATCATCCTCGCACTTAGTTTCATATTCCTATACTTTTCAATATATACCACAAAAGTTCACTGCTTTTTTAAAATTTTAGTATTTTGCAATAAAATAATTTTGTAAAAATAATGTCATACAATCCAAAACAAAAATTATTGTCCTCCTCGACAAATATCCAAATATCTCTCTTAAATTTACATCTGAAGATACTAATCTTTCTTCCTTTATCTAATTATGTATTTTATGTAAATACTTTCAAATTCAAGCATCACCTTTTTCTAATAATTGAGTCAATAATCCTTTTTTATTACTTAATTATAACTTATTATGAACTTACTTTCCGGGTGGAAAGACGGAAAGACCTTTCCATTTTGTATTTGGTCAATGAACGATACTTTAATATTATCATTACATTCATATTTAATATATGTTTATAGAATGTGCAAATATATAAGTTTTTCAGCGTCAATAATATTAATATGAAGCAAATTAAACCATTTATAAAACATAATTGTTTATGCGATATTTCATTCGATTTTTTATATTTGACGTGGATAGTGCAAGGCTTAAAATTGAAATGCAGTTTATAGTTTGTAGTGTACTTAGTGTTTCAGTTGAGTTTGGGCTTTGGGCGCGCGTTCAGCGAGTTATAAAATATTGAAGGTTTCCGACAAAGGGTTGGGAAGTGTTGAAGGGCACATACACGTACGTACGTACGACGAGTGTAAGTTCTAAACGTCAAAGACAGGGTACATGTTTGGAGTGCACTCCAAAGATTTGATAGACAGACCACCACTACACACATCTCCCTTCTCCATTCACCTCGTAACACACCCTTTGACATGATAATAAGCAATATTTCACACCCCAAAAAATCATTATAAAAAAACTCTCAATTATTATTTTATTTAAATGGATTTGATTAAACGGGTACACTCCTAAATTAATTATAAAAAAATCTTAGTTCTTGAAGTTAATACAACCATCAATGTATTGCTTATCTCACTAAAATTAATTATATAATCGTGATTTGATTATATTATTTTCTCTATGGAATCTATAAAAATGTGCTTCTTTAGTTGGGTTGGGTTTCCTGAAACCTTTGGGAACTTAAATAGTTTTGAAGGGTTTCTTCGTATAATACATGTTTGTGTGTAAAACATTGTTTTGTATTTAAGAGTTTCATGAAAAACAAAGTTGATTTTATCTAAGGGTTTCTTGAACAATGTTATAAACTCGAAGAGTTCTGTAATAGGTAGTTCTGAATACCGTTACATCCCATACGTAATATAATTATAAAAATGTTTTGTAATTAAGAAATTCATGGAAAACAAAGTTTATTTTATAATACGGGTTTCTTGAAGAATATTATATACTTCAAAGTCTGTGGTAGATTGAAGAACCCTGTGATAGGTAGTTTTGAAGACCATTTCATCTCTTAGGTAATATATTTGTTCGTAAACAAATGTTTTGTAACTAAGTGATTCATGAAAAACAAAGCTTATTTTGTATTAGGATTCCTTGAAGAATATTATTAACTTTAAGAGTACTTAAGTTTGTGGTAGACTGAAGAATGCTGAGTTAGGTGGTTCTGAAGATCATTTCATCCCTTACGTAATATTTTGTTCGTAAAAAAATGTTTTGTAACTAAGTGATTCTTGGAAAACAAAACTTATTATGTATTGGGATTCTTTGAAGAATATTATTAACTAGTTACGTGGTTCTGAAGACCGTTTCCATCTCACACGTAATATATCGACTGAATTTATGAATGTATCCGCATATAATACTGTATTGCTGACGGTGCACTGGGGGAAACCCCTGCACCGTGGCATCATGAGAGCCCGGCGCCTCCACCGCACTCTCGCACACGTTTTTCCTCCTCGACTCGAGCATCGTTTTTGTTATTTGTTTGTTTACTCCTTGGCTCCTTCCCTAGCCCTGCTCTCTAGATTACCGCAACGATTCTCTTCGCCGCTTCCAGGAGATTTATATAATAGCCCAAGTTTTAACAAAATTTATACATGCCATTCATGCAGTTCAGTCTTACTCCTTGAAACCTATTAAATGACGGTTGTTTAAATTGATCCATTTAAAACAAAGATTATTATTTATACAACATTTTAAGGTGGTCAAAACAATGATTTATTACTTAAAAAGTGTAATGTATGCAGAAATTTCGTAATGGACTTTAATTTAGATGTATGAACAATTATATAACGGAAACAGGAACTCATAGATATTTGAAAATACTAGAAAATATTTAAACAAAAAAATTGTGAATAGTTCAAATTAATGTTTACTCTTGTTTTTATCACCTCAAGTAAAACTAATAAAGTCAATTATAGTTATTTAAGTGTACTTTAAATGGATCTAATGTTACATTTAACAACTTCTTTTAGTATAGTTCTTATAAGTGTTTTAATGTAATATGGAATATCTTACTGCAAGAAATAATATATTTCATATGAAGTGCAAATAAGATCAACAAGTAAAATTACACCAGTGGTTCTAGGTCTAAATTAGGAATGTTTCAACCGTAAAATGTAAATAATTATATTACACATCAACCTTTTAAAACTGAAGAACATAAAGAGATATTTTCATGATATAAATGAAGTAAATATGAGTTAAAATAAAATATACAAACAGAAAATGTGCATTTCCCTGCAAATAATATAAAAAAAAATGAGAGGAGGGATTTTATGTATCCGGTGGATTTTACTCTTTTTTCTTGTGTGTGTTATGCTTATTTACTTTGCTTGAGGTGCTTCTGCATTTATGAAAATGCCCGATGTAACGGCGTTNNTATATATATTTATACACGTTGCATAAGCCGTCACAGTCGTAAAACTGGCGGGCGGTGTTAGTGCAAAGGCGTGTTTCCGCTATCCGCGTTTCCGGATGTCGATGGTTCTGCATTTCCTCCGCTCGTCTTCCCTTCGAGCATTCCCATTTTCACCAAGAATATTTGCAAACGCTTTTCCCATCAGCATCTTCGCTCTTCCTTTATTAAATCGCGAATTAGATTTCAGAGAACCGAACATTTTCATTAACTTAATAAAAAAAATAGATGATTTATAGTAGATAATTTCTTCAACAAAACATTTGACTAAATAACGTTACATTTTCACTACTTATATTTACAGCAACTGAATTTATAACATAATTATTTGTTTATTTAATAGTCAAATTATAAACGTTTATTGAACTTTTTCTTTAAATTTATTTTTGGATTGAAATAATAATATAATTTCATTCATTATTTTCTTATTAAATATTACTTTAAATTTCAATTAAATTAAATGGATTTACTCTTATTTTTTTAATAAAATTGAAGTAATATTTTAAACATAACTATGTTTATATTGATTTAGGCAAGCAATGTAACATATTAATCTACATATATCATAGATAAAGTTAACTATAATGTAATAAATTGATTTAAAAAGTCACCTTTAACATATTGTTGTGAAATATCAGAATAATTACAAAAAACTGTTAAATTAAGTTGAAACGCGTTCAATATTCAAATTATGTTTATTTACGATTATGTAAACAATAATAAAATTGATGAAACATGCAGGACTTTAATTGAGGTTTGGGATCGAGCGAATCAACGCAACAAGAGCAGCCAATAAAACTGCACTGAAAATTTGGTTTGGAAATATTTTGGATTGAAATTCGCACAAAAGGCAATAATAATAATATTTATTATGAAATGTTCAATTAAAATGTTAATATGATTTAATGTTTATCATCGGATACGGTTTTCGGTACGGAATGCACGAATTCGCAGTTAACGCCGTTTTGTCTAAACATGCGGCCGGGGGAAATTCAATTAATTGGAAAATCAGACACGCGAAAATCGGGGTCGGGGAAGGGAAAAAAAAGAAGAAGGGAAGGGAAAACAGTATATTATGAATTACTGCACGCAACGAAATGCCGCGCGTCCGAATTATTATATATGTTCGATGTTGTTATATTATTATTTTCGCATTCGTGTAATTATTATGCATTATGCATCCATCCATCCATCCATCCATAGCCTCATCCCAGTTTCAGGCTCAAACTCGGCGCGTCAAATTATATAACGCTGTCGGGGTAATCGCTTTTCAAACTTGTTGACTTGTTTAATCAGCGCTGCAGTCAATAGTCTCTCTCTCTCTCTGTGTGTGTGTGTATGTTTCGGTGTGATAACACATCAATCGTGGATGCTGAATATCTATAATGTAAGCAATTCTCGTTCATTGTTACAAAGTAATCGATTTACGTAATTTTTTCAATTTTATTTTTAAATATTTACGAATAATTCGTTGCTCTTACTATTAATTAACAAGAAAAAATGACTAATATTTAAAGGAACAAAGAAAGTTTAAGTATTATTATTAAAAGTATTGTTTATTTTTTCAAATTATGTGTAAATTAAACATAAAGTGGGTCTTTCAAAAGACTAACTATAAATAACAAAATTTAATGTAAGTTTTAGTCTTTTATGAAATTTTGGATATTTAAAAGTGGAACTAAACTTATAAACTATAGTAATAGTATTAATTGAAACATTAAAAAAAAAATAAGAATATATTTTTCTGTATGTGTTTTTGTCGTTGAAGACAATTGTTTAGAACCGTTGTCCCTTGACAACTAATGGCCTCAGTCCAGAATCACTGAAAAATGCACTGAAAGAGATTACAAAATCCAGTGTTGTAACTGGAACCAGGAACCTCAGAATGTGAACTGGCGACTAAAACCATATAGGATAGACAAAATAGATCCACTCTCATACTGTTTTTATATTATTTAATATTAATATTATGTTCTCTATATAGTTACAAGTATATGCACATTAAAGCCTGAACATTTGACTTTAATTAGACTGGTCATTTGTATAACTATCATGATTGGTTATCAAGTAATAGACTAAAACGTGAAGACACTCCATTTTCGAGAGTAAAACAAATATTTTTTTTTAATTTGAGAGCGAATTACAAGAAAACAATGCTAGCTATAAATCTACAACTATATGCATATTCTAACCTACATATTTTACTTTAATTAGACTGGTCATTTGTATAATTAACGTGATTCGTTATTGAATAATAAACTAAAACGTTAAGACACTGCTCTTTCGAGGACGAAACAAATATTTTTTCAAATTTGAGAGCGAATTACAAGAGAACAATGCTAGTTATAAATATACAAGTACATGCATATTAAAGCCTGAATATTTGACTTTAAATTGAGTCATCACATGTATAATGATCACGATTGGTTATCGAATAATAGACTAAAACGTTAAGACACTGCTCTTTCGAGGACGAAACAAATATTTTTTCTAATTTGAGAGCGAATTACAAGAAAACAATGCTAGCTATAAATCTACAACTATATGTATATTCAAGCCTGAACATTTTACTTTAATTTGACTGGTCATTTCTATAATTATTATAATTGGTTATCGAATAATAGATTTAAACGTGAAGATACTGGGTTAAAAAATATTTTTTTGAATTTACGAGCGAATAACACGAAAACTGTGCTAGCTACAAATCTATAAGTATACGCATATTAAAACCTGAACATTTGACTTTAAATTGGGTCGTCATTTGTATAATTGTCATGATTGGTTATCGAGTAATAAGCTAAAACGTTAAGATACTTCTTTTTCGAGCGTTATTTTTTTTTAAGTTTGCGAGCTACAAATCTACAAATATATGCATATTGAAGAATGTATACAAGTGACTCTAACCATACGGCTATGACTCGCATAAATATATATTAATGCTACTAATTTATTTTTATAAATAATAATACATAGCTAAGATATTAATATTTGAAAGATACAAACTATTTTATGTGACAGACAAAATAGATCCACCCTCAGACCGTTCTTATTTCCTTTTATATTATTATTATGTTCGCAGAGTTTATGTTCAGAGT
>JAFMTC010000513.1:82867-93705 GCA_018845635.1 Nicrophorus orbicollis
ATTCTTATCTGTAAAATAGTTTTGTTTATCAAACAATTTAGTATTCAAATAAAACGAATTTAGTTCGAAAACAATTCAAGTTTTCATAATTAAAAATAAATTATATTTTGGGCTTCGATAAAGAATCTTATGTAAAAAATAGTATAAATTAAAAAAAAATCAATATTAACTTATAAAACCGAATAAAATCAGTTATTTTCATAATTATTTCTAATGTTGAAAACAGAATTTGGATTTCAATAAACTATTATATCCATTTGAAGTTACGTAGAGAATTATTTCGTTTTTCAAATAATTCGGTACTCGAACGGAACAAGTTGAGTTCGAAAACAGAATAACGTGAATTGTTTTCATATAAAAAAAAAACTTAGATATACGCATATATTAAGCTAAGCTGAAACAAATGGGGGTGCGAACCGAAAGTTTCTTGTCAAAAGGCAAACATGTTTTGCTTCCATCCAGAGGAATTTAGTCGACGACAAAATAACAATAATCGCTTAGATCTCTTTTTTATCACAGGCCTCGTAACTTTAGGGAAATTAATACGTTAAGACTTTCAAAACCTCAACGGCCCTTCCGAAAATGAGGTGGAGAAAAAAACTTTTCAGCATCGCAACTTCGGGTCCGGCTTAACTCCAGAAAACCATATCAAACACATGAGCAACAAACAACAACAAAGAAATAACATTCATTAAATGAAAATTAGATCATACAATTTTAGTTTTATAACTTTATTTTATTCGACACATTTAACACATCAACAAGAACGTTCATTAGATGAGATTATATTATATAATTTGAAGCTTAAAACTAACTTTTATGTGAGCTATTACTGTTATGACAAGAATTATTAAAGAAATAACTTGAGAAATAAAGTAAACTCTTTGCAATTTTTTACCAATTTTTTTTACAGATATTATAACCTTTTATTTATTTTATATACACAATTTTTATTGATCAATTTAGAATACACCCATACATCGCTTTACTAGGTACGTTCCACGAAACTTGGCCGCAAAGCGAAAAGCCGTATAACGAATCAATTGTTGCGCTTGCGAATGATTGGCAATATGTAGATATATCGACTTAATTGTAGAGGGCCGTTATAGAGAAATGCCGTAGAAAGAGCGGCCGTATAGCGAGGTATAGTCTTTCCATCTATAATTATGACTATTATATTTTATTATAATTAGTGTAATACGTTTTCAAATCAATCAATTTATAACGTAGACATTCCGTCTATAAACCTTAATAACCCTAATTTTAGTCAAACTATACTTATATTCTACTATATAATTAGTTTGTAAATCATAATAGTGTAAAACCTAACTGAAAACCAATTAACATCAAATTCATATCTTTAGTAGAAATGCATCCAAGTAGCATAATATTTTCTTTAGTTTGTCATTAGGACTGATTGTGAGTAAGATTGACGATCGATTCAATTCAATTTAAAAATCTGATTTGTCAAATGCGGCGTCCACGTGAATCATTCGTAACCCGGGAATTCGTAAGTCGAAAATGTATTTTTTCCCACCACAATTTCCAACCTGAGATAAAGCAGGAAGACAGAGTAAGTCAATGAAGTAAATTGTTCCATTTCCAATCCGCCCTTCTGATTGCAATCGTCAGACGACGTAAAAATCGGTGGGCTGATTACACGATTCGCGGATTTTCGTAATAGAATTCTTCGATCTTTGCCGCAAAAATTCACCACTCGATTCGCATTAGGGTTTCACAATATTAATACAATTGCATTACGACCTTACAGAAAGACACGGGTTTCAGCTTTATTCAGGCAAGAAAAAAAGAGAGAAAAGAAGTTTAAACTGAAAGCCATCTCCAATTCTGAATACAATCGATCGTCTTAAGTAAAAACTGAAACGAAAAGTATGAAAATGAGATTAGTTTTATTTGTTTTTATTACAGTCTAACCGATTTCATTTAGTTCGTCCGAACTTGTTGACTGCGACAATCGATTTACCTGTATTTATTATTTATGTATTTCGCTTCATTACGAAACAATATGCATGCATTATTTTGTACTAAATTGAAAAAAAAACATACTGAAACAATGTATCTGATTTAATAGAAACGGAATACAACGCCACAACAAATAAAATCAACATATTATTTACTCTAAAAATTAAATTAATTACTCTTTACAATAGTAATTCATTACATTTATAACTGTTTGTAATGAATATTCGAATTATTTTAACTTTAGTATTGTGATTTATTTAATTAAACTGGAGCAGAAATACTTATTAAAGAGCAGAAAGATATAAAGTCAGCAATATAATTTCCTTTTTCTTTGTTTTTCATCAATTGCTGGACAATATTTTTTGTATAATTTATTTAAAATTGTGTTAAAGGAACATTTTTCTTTCTAGATTTGTGACAAATGAGTAACTGTATTGATTTCAACTATAAATTTGTCAAAACTTCAACTGTACAACTAATTATATGAATGTAGAACAAAATACAAATTTGATTTTGCATTATTAATTTTTCACAAGATTTATGAGTTATTTTTAGCTGTTTACTAATTGTGACCACATATGTTAAATAGCTACTAATAAATCATAGTTAATTGTATCGAAAACCCTAACGTAATCCAATAAAATTAGGGCCGTAACTCAGCTTTCACCCGTCGAACTGATTACGATATCTACAATATTACTACCTAAACACAGATGGTCTTGAATCCGGGAAACCTACATTATAAACAACGATGTTTCTTCTTTAAAAGAGTTTGAATCTTTACTTATAAGTTTAAGTTGAACAATTGTTGGTGTTGTTGAGGAAACTTATAAAATTTACAATAATTTTATGTATAACACAAAAGAATAACATCATTAAGTTTTTATTTAAATCTTATTAAAATCATTATTTTGGATATTTAGAACTTCTGATTTTGTGAGTTTTGAATTATTAATATGAAATATTAATTAATTTTAAGAATTTTTTTGTGTTAACTTTTCTTTTCGATTATCAATAAAATTATCAAACTTTGTTATTAATTTAAAAAAACTTTTAATTACGTTTGTTTCAACACTTTAATGATAATTTGAAGTAATTACAAGATATATTGCTTTTATTTTCAAGAAAACATGAAAACTTTTCTATTTTTGTCCTTTATTTTTAATAATATCGAAAATTTGATTATAATTTATGAAAATTGTAAATAATGAAATGTTAAGTAATCATATAATTAATAATTTCTTGTAGTAACCCGAAATTTTACTTTTTTCGATCGTCCTGAAAATTATAACTATATTTTTTTCTATTATTATAGGAAAAAGATAGTTGTGATAAATTACGAATATTGTGAAGTAATTTGTATTTTGTGTTTTTTGATATTTTTGTTCTATTTTCAAGAAAACTTTGAAAATTTCCTATTTTTGCTCCTTTTTTATAATAATAAAAAACATCTGATAATATTAGTCATAATTTATTCAAATTATATATAATTAAATGTTAAGTAATGATTTATTTATCAGAATTTTTGTGTATTCTTGTAATTAGCTGAAGGTTTACTTTTAGATTTTCAGGAAAACTCTAATTTTTCTATTTTTATTTGTATAAGAAAAAAGGTAATGGGAAGTAATTACAAAATATTTTATGTTCTTAGTTTTTTTTTAGTTTTTAAGAAAACTTTCAAACTTCTCTACTTTTGTTCCATTTTTTAAATAATAAACAACATTTGATTATTAAAATCATAATTTATTCAAATTATATACAATTAAATATTAAGTAATTATTTATATATGAGGATTTTTGTGTTTTCTTGTAAAAACTTGAATTTTTACTTTTTCCGATTTTTGGCTATAAAACATTTTCATTTTTGTATAACTTTTTAATTAAATTAATTAGTTTTGATATATTTTGGATAATAGACTGTGTAGTATTATTGGAAGTCTCTCATGATACAAGAAAATGTAATTTTAAAGAAAACTTTCAAAGTTTTCTATTTCTGATTAATTTTTGAAAATATTAATGAATTAAATGAATTGTGGTTTATTAAAATGATATATTACGAACTGTTAAGTAATTATTCACATTTTGTATATAATTCACTGTATTTTCCAATTTTCAAGAAAACTATATCAAACTTTTCTATATTTGTTGAAGAAAAAAAAGACATTTAATTATATCTTTCATATATTATGAATAATGGAATATAAAGTAATTTACAAGAATTTGTGTTCTTTATATTTGATTTAGTTTTATATATTTATTTTATTTTCAAGAAAACTTTATTTGTTTTCTATTTTGAATACTTTTGGATAATAAAGAACATCTGATTACGTGAATTTTGATTACTAACACAATCGGATTTTCTAGTTATTTGTCATCATTAACCTGATTTTGCTACTTCTATTTCGATTTTCAAGGAAACTTTTCCTATTTGAGCTATTTTTTTAAATAAGTAATTACATTACAACAAAATTTATATTCACTTTTTTTTTCATTCAAATTGAATTTCAAGTTGCTTTTTTAATTATAACTATTCTGATTAGTCTTCAATTAAAAATAGTTAATTTCTAGAAAGAAATTGAAATCTGAATTCATTGCAAAGAAGTAATGAAAATGCTAACAAGAATCTTTCTAAAAACCATACTTTTCTTCGACTTTACTACTCCGCTCGAGTTATTGTTTGTATTGCAATGCTTTTGGACCGTAAAACTATTTATCTGTTTCTCAAAATAAAACAGAGAAAATTCACCGTGCAAACACGGAAACCTTGCGAATCAGGTCAGAGTCAATAAAATTGCATAGAATGACGTGAACCGTAATAATCTATATTGCAATGAAACGTTTCATTTTCCAAGACTTTACATTATTTTTTTGTTCCCCACAAAATTACAATAAACAAATAAATTTAATTATTGTTTTTACCGTTTTCATAAAAAGAAGAATCAATATATCTCAATATATAAAGAGAAACTTGAAAAATCTTAATGAATGAAATTTTGTACTTCGTACATCCGGTCGGATATGGGAAAACCCAATTATACTAGATCATAAGTGGCAGGAAGTGTCCTTTTAAATTGTCCTATCAAACCGGAAGTTCGCGCGGAAAATCAAGTTACAGGCAAACTTTCCGGACGATCTACGGGGAGTTACACGCATCACGGGATTTAACGTTCTTGAAAAAAAAAAGTTCGCACGGAATTATGTCGATTCGGATAACGAACACCTTATTGACGTGACTTATCAGAGTTTCGGTTAACGAACAATTTCGTTCGTTTACAAATAACCATACTTTACTATATACAACAATTAATAATAGTTTATTTTCTTATTAATTCGTTAATTATTCTCAAAAAATCAATTGATTCAATTACATTCAACCAAAAAATTAATATGAAATATCATCAGTTAAGAGTTTATTTAATTGAATTTTTTAATTTTCTCAAAGCAAACATGAATCAAATCGAATAAAACGAAGAACTTGTTTAGATGTATATCATTTCTTATTAAAGTGGGAAACAAACTGCATGCGAAATCGCATTTTCTCCGCGAAACTTTTGACTGCACCTCAACAATATTCCCGGCACAGATTCTCAGATGTATATTTACATTGACGCTGCAGGCAAAACGCGAAACTCAAATATTTAAATTTATTGACGATTTTTTCCTCTCCTCTCTTCTCTCTCGTCTCAAGAGACCCATTTCCTTTTGCATCCGACGAAAACTACATTCGCGTCTCTCGAAACACACATATTTAGTTTATATTTCGTATGAAAACAAAAATACGAGCTAAGAAACAAACGGAGAAGAATGTTGAAAATCTTGACTTTAAAAGTCACTTTAAATTACTATAAATATACTGATTAGTTTATAATTTAATCATCTTTATTGATTCAAAGGCTTACGGACTAAAGTCTTTCTGCCTTATACTGATTATGTTTAATGAAGTATTAATATTCTAACAATAATTAAGAAATTAACACTCTGTGAAATGATAATTTATAATTTGTTATAATCTCTATGTATCAAAATAAATATCAGCAAAAGTTGATTGTAAATACATTGGAATTGTAGAATAGTTGTTGCTTCATTTTTCCTAAATCTTACGACATTTCACAGAATAAATAAAACTTTTGAATCGTTTGTACTAAAATATAAATAAGAATTATAAATATTTTCCACTAAATTAACTGTTTATTTTTGTATATAGAAATACTGGTTGAAACATGAATTGTGTAAGTTTCATACTATTATTTCATACATAATTATCTGTGTTGGCAATGACCTAATCAATAGAGTGGATGAGCAATAAACCAAAGTAGTTTCCATGTGATTCCTGCATGACACTATTCTTGCATAAAGTGCTATTACGAAACAGGCTTATCGATCCTAATTTTAAGTGAAAGTTAGTACACTCTAACAACGTGAACACGTCCGGATTCAATAAATAAATTAGTAGTAGTAAAATCTAAAAGTTTTTTTTATACAACTTATTTTTATAAATAATTAATTTTTCTATTACGGATTTTCAAAGTATCGAAGTTAAAGATACGTTTTTTGTGTGTATTTTTAAAAATTTCTCATTAGCTTGGTTAGACTATCTAATTTCAGTCATATATTTCGGTGTTATTAAACTGAAGTTTTTATTTTGATATGAAAAAGGGAAGTAGAGCTAATTAGAATAGATGTATTATAGACAAAGATATAGAAAAAAGAGGTGAAATCAAATTAATTGAAATTAATTAATTAATTTCAAAGTTCTTATTTGCAACTTGCTGTAACAAATCATTAATTTTCTTATCTATTACGAATTACCTGTAATTTAGGGTCAAAGTTAAAGAAATGTCTCGAAAATGAAATGTCTTTAAAAATCATTATTTTGCTCGGTTAACTACACCCATACTTCGCTATACGGCCGCTCTTTATACGGCATTTCGCTTAATTAAGGCACGTTTTCGATTTACGGCCTGATATGTTTCGCTATAACGGCAAAGAAACTTTTCTCGATGTCGATATATATATACATGTTGCCAATCTTGCGCAAGCGCAATAATTGATTCCTTATACGGCTTTTCGCTTTGCGGCCAAGTTTCGTGGAACATATCTAGGCCGTAAAGCGAGATATGGGTGTACATAATGACTGTTTAATTATAATTCTAAAAAAAAGTTTTGAAGAGAAGTAGACAAAATTACAAATGATGTATTATAATAATATATAGAAAAGAAAAAGGCGAAATCTAATTATTTGAAATTTGTAAAATATCAAAGTTATTTTTTTGCTACTTGGTTTTACAAATCATTAATTTTCATTTTGATTTGTAATTTAATACTTTACAATTGTTTTACATCTTTAAATCAAAGTAGAAGAAACGTTTATAATCCTCCAAAATCGAGAGTCCTTACAATTTTTCACACAATTGTCAATTAACTGTCAAATTAAAGTCATATGTAGTCAGTTTTTAGTTTTTGAAGGGAAATGGAAAGTGGATAAAATTACAAAGGATGTATTATAATCAATTAACTGTCAATTTAAAGTCATATATATCAAGTTATTAAACAGAAGTTTTTAGTTTTTGAAAGGAAATGGCAACTAGATATAATTGCAAAGAATGTGTTACAGAAAATATAGAAATTTAATAGCAAAAAAAAATAAGGAGGCGAAATCTAATTATTTGAAGGATTTGGTAAACGAATGTCAAAAAACCAGAAATGTATTCAGAGCATTGCTTGATGCAATTATCGTTATATTCATATATATTTTCTTTCGGTCGGTTTATGAAAAGAGATTGTCGCAAAAAAAGAACGTTGTAAATGTGGAAATGTATGTGGAATAAATAAATGGAAATTCGTGAGATCGAGCTGGAAGTGAATTCGGGAGTCAAGGGCGCGTCTATTACGGCGATTATTATATTTTCGTTTGGTGGAAATGTTATCGGGCCGGGAGTGCGATATTCGGTTCGACCTTGCGTCGAAGCATTTTATGTATCCGAATATCTCGGGGCTCTCGTGTAAAACGAATTCAGTGCACATACACACAGCCCCCAACGACACGAAATCGAAATATGTTTGTGTAGGGTTTGCTGTGTAGAATTGTCGGTGAAGGGGGTGGAGGTGGAGGAGGAAAAAGAGAAGGTGGTTGGTATTGGGGTCGAACCGGAAGCAAGAAAGAAGGAATAAGAAGCAGGGAAAAGTAAAGTAGATGTGGTTGGCTCAAATGTGAGGTGAGGTGCTCGCATTTCGGGGATGATTAATGCCGGATAATTTCTGCTTTTGCGACCGGCTCGAAATGAGACAATCCGAAACCGCTCAGTCTTCGGTTGTGTAACAGGTTGATCGATCTCGCGCGCCGCTTGTAGCCATCCCTTGTTTATATCACCATCCATCGCGTTTCCTAAACAGGGCCGTATTCGTATAATATTCACAAAGATCTGAATTTTAAAATATGCATTTTTAACTACTTTTATTAAGAAATGCATAGCTAAACATAATCTACCTCTTCTTCGTTGAATACTAGATTTACAAAAAAACTTTGAGAATATGCAATTTTCAACTTCGTTCATTAACAAAATCGTTTCAAATTGGAAGAATATTTTCATTGGATTAAAATACACCGTTATATTTAAAAATTTACAATTTTCAACTTCATTCATTAACAAAATCATTTCAAATTAGAAGAGTATTCTTTTTTGATTAAAATACACTATTATATTTGAAAATGTATAATTTTCAACGTAGTTTATTAACAAAATCGTCCTCATTTGATGAAAATACATTACTATATTTGAAGATTTACAATGTTCTACTTCGTTTTTAACAAAATTGTTCTAAATTGGAAGAGTATTCTAATTTGGTTAATATACATTATTAAAAATGAAATATAATACATTATTATATTTGAAAATTTACAATTTTTAACTTCATTCATTAACAAAATCGTTTCAAATTAGAAGAGTATTCTTTTTTATTAAAATACATTATTATATTTGAAAATATATAATTTTCAACTACGTTCATTAAAAAATCATTTCAAATTGGAAGAGTATTCTCATTGGGTTAAAATACATCATTAAATTTAAAAATTTACAATTTTCAACTTTATTCATTAACAAAATCGTTTCATATTAGACGAGTATTGTCTTTTGATTAAAATACAGTAATACATTTTAAAATGTATAATTTTTAACTTTGTTTATTAACAAAATCGTCCTCATTTGATTAAAATACATTACTATATTTGAAGATTTACAATTTTCTACTTCGTTTTTAACAAAATCGTTCCAAATTGGAACAGAATTCTCATTTGGTTAATATACATTATTAAATATTAAATATAATACTTTATTATATTTGAAAATTTACAATTTTCAACTTCATTTATTAACAAAATTGTTTCAAATTAGAAGAGTATTCTCTTTTGATTAAAATACACTATTATATTTCAAACTTTACACTTTTCAACTACATTCATTAAAAAAATCGTCCTCATTTGATTAATATACATTTTTAAATATGAAATATAATACATTATTATATTTAAAAATTTACAATTTTCAACTTCATTCATTAACAAAATCATTTCAAATTAGAAGAGTATTCTTTTTTGATTAAAATACACTATTATATTTCAAAATTTTTAATTATCAACTACGTTCATTAACTCAATCATCCTCATTTGATTAAAATACATTATTTTATTTGAACATTTACAATTTTCTACTTCGTTTATAACAAAATCGTTCCAAATTGGAAGAGTATTCTCTTTAGATAAATATACATTATTAAATTTATTATATTTGAAAATTTACAATTTTCAACTTCATTCATTAACAAAATCATTTCAAATTAGAAGAGTATTCTTTTTTGAATAAAATACACTATTATATTTGAAAATATATAATTTTCAACTTCGTTTATTAACAAAATCGTCTTCATTTGATTAAAATACATTATTTTATTTGAAGATTTACAATTTTCTACTTCGTTTTTAACAAAATCGTTCCAAATTGGAAGATTACTATACATTATTAAATCTTCAAAATAATACATTATTATATTTGAAAATTTATAATTTTCAACTTCAATCATTAACAAAATCAATTCAAATTAGAAGAGTATTCTCTTCTGATTAAAATAGACTATTATATTTCAAACTTTACAATTTTCAATTACTTTCATTAACAAAATCATCCTCATTTGATTAAAATACATTATTAAATTTGAACATTTACAATTTACAACATCGTTTTTAAACAAAATAGTTCCAAATTGGAAGAGATTTAATTAATATATAATACAATAATACATTTGAAAATTTAAAATACATTATCATATTTGAACATTTACAATATCCTATTTCATTTATTAATAAAATCGTTCCAAACCAGCAGATATTTCTCATTTGATTAAAGACACTATTGTATTTAAAAAATTACAATTTTCAACGTTGTTCATTAATAAATTGATTCCAAATTAGAAAAGAATTCTCTTAAAAACTGCTTGAAAATGATTTTGTTAATGCAAAATTAATGTAAGCTTTACTTTTTTTGATAAAAAATCATTAAATTAATTCGATTAATTTAAATTTGACCTTTAGAATTAATCATATCGTATTATCTTAATGCTTAACAAAAAGGAAATTCCAAGTCTTTCTTTTCCTTGACATTTATATGCAAATGAAGCCTATATTGATATTTCGTGTACAAAGCTTTGATATTCATTTCCATGCGATCTGATATTGGATTTTGATAATAAACCTGCAATATTATTAAATAACTCATGTATTTTCTGTAATGAGTTCTCACTTACTATTTTTGTTTTCAAATTTCATTTTGTTAAATTAAGCATTTACTTGATATATATAT
>JAFMTC010000514.1:0-79571 GCA_018845635.1 Nicrophorus orbicollis
AAATATTCATTTGTCGTAATTAGTTTCCGAGATACAAGCATAAACGTGAAGAGACTGCTTTTTTCGTGGCTTAAAAACGTTTATTCAACTTTGACAGCGACAAACGTTACAATAATACCAATACATGCGTTCTAAAGCCCCAATATTTAACTTTAATTTGTATGCTTATGATTGATAGCTCATAAAAAAGCTTGTTCATTTGGCTTTAATTTGTTGCTAATTCATATTTCTAGATGGCCAGGCCACGTCAGGCGGGACAGGCCACGGCTGGCAGAGTAACGTAAATAATTTAACAAAGGTAGTGTTAATAAAATACTTTATTATTAGTTTCGTTCTAATTACTGCCCCCAAGAAGAGCTAAATTATTACATGTCTACCAAATATTCATATGATTATCTTCTGTCGAATTGTTATAAAGAACCTTAAAAATAAAATAGAAAATTGTGTGAACGTGGCTAATATATATTATACAATATTTAAAGCACTTCACTTAATAAAAATAAATTGCAATAATATATTACTTTGATTACAAATGATAAAACATTTCTCTTTGATGATAGACACACTGTATGTATATATTTACAAAATAAAAAACAACTAAACAAAAAATATAATTAACTCGGGAAATACAAGTTGTTTTTCACAAAAAGAACTATTTTCCCGGAAATTCAATTCTATAAAAATTATTTATATAGAATATATCCAAATAATCAAACAGAAGAAAAATTATAAAATAAGACTAGTAATGAAGAATGTTTTAGTAACACGAACCAGAAGTTAAAAATAATTTTATAAATATATATATATATATGCATGTGTATAATATGTGTATATATATTCATGTGGTTAATTCATGTCGTGTTTTCTTGCGACGTAACATTTCCTTTAATCTTTTTTGGGTATAATTTAAATACTGTGAGATTTTGCTTCCTCGAGAGAATTATTTAGAACTACAAGAGCAAGCTCAGACGATGTTTGGCTTGACTCCGCTTGTTGCGAGCACTTTATTTACAAAGTTTACAATGGCCGTTGCCGGTTGATCCACGTCCATCTCCACGAACAAATGGCACTGATTATCCACATTGCTGGCTGGTTTTCTAGCTACGAAGCCGAATATCCGACTATAAACAATAATATATAACCATTAGTAAACAATTCGAATATTATCGCAGAACGTAACTCACCTGTTGGTTTTTGGAATATTTTCTTCGGTTTCGTCAGTCCATAAAACATCGTCGGGTCCAATTCCGCAGTAGGAAATGTTATTAATCGGATAATGTTTTCTAAAGAACAGCTTCCTTTTGTTGTCGGTAAGGGTGATTCCTTGAGTGTTGACTTTGAAATGTACAGTGTAACTTGACGGCAATGGTTTCATATTGAACAACTGATTGATTGCCTTTTTGACTGCTTGTGGACCTGTTAACGATTCCATGTCGAAAGTGTGAAGGTACATCACATTGCATGCCGCTCCTTGTGAATAGAGCACTTGATGGATCTCTGTTGGTCCAATATCTGATTCAGGTAGGATCAGTCTGCAAGGAAGTGCTAATTGCGTGATGGAGTGTTGGTATACAAGAGCTGAAAGTGAGCTGAAAACTGGTTCGTTTTGGCATCCCTTCAATCGCACGCCGCGCGATGTTGGCTCGATCAGAAAGTGTCTGACCAATTCATCTTTATTTTGCACATTTGCTGGCACGTAGGACACCTTCAGAGCCATGCCAAATGCACCGGGGAAAGTATTGGAATTTCTTACAACGAAAGTCCCCGCTGCCTGATTCCTTAACATATTGATTGCTAAAATATCAACATAATTATTACACTTTTCTTATTGCGAAATACTATTTACAATTACCATCTTCTCTGGATATTGCCGGTTTATACCAAAACCTGGAAGAATCGCTGACAAACTGGACGTGCGCCGGAGAAACTTCTTGCGGAGGTTCGTTGTTCGAATTTACTGAAGATCTTCTGGAGTTACCCTGGTACACTGTGGGCGATGAAGACCCATTGAAGCTAGGGCTTTTCGGGCTGTACCCATCGAAAGAGCGGATCGTGGAGTGAAATATGTCGTTCGATCCATTAGTGAATTCAGATGGAGAAATTGGTCGGTCCTTTCTACAAATTAAAAAGTATCATCACTAACCATGCGAGTTGCAACAATAAAAACATGCATTTATATACAGATTCACCGACAAGCCTATTTATTTGCAGTGCAACTCCATTCTAACAGTTCTATGGAAGATCACTAATTTCAAATATAGATAGTCAGTGAAGATATTATGTGCATATCAATTCGTGTTAGCTAATAATTTTAACGAAATTTACTCATATCTCAATAAAAAAATCAAAAACTTGCATCATATATAGGATAGCTGATGTTTTATTGGAAATATGATTAAATGTAGATGTACAAAACACATTCACAATGCATGGTTCTTGATATGCAACTTTACCTATCCGATGGTTCCAAACGCTTCTTAGAGTTAATAGTTTTCAAGGTCGGATAACTTAGGCGTCTATAAATGAAACCGCATTAATACAATACCTTACCCGCAAATAGGAGACAACAATTGAAAATAATAATGAAAGATGTGGATTTAATTCATGAACATTCACCTCATGGTCGTAGGACTCTTGGGTGGAAGTCGTTCGCCTGGTAAATCGAATTGAACAGTTGGGGTCGAGGAATTTACGTATGGAGTCCGCGCCACGGGGAACGCTGGTGTTTGGGGTCTTGAAGAGGCACTATGAGGTGAACTGGAATCTACTTCAGTGCTGCGATAAGTAGAATAGCTGTCCTCTCGATACTGCACACATTAAAAAGACATTAATCATTTCGTCGTTTACTTTCACTCACATACGAAATGCGTATGAATGCGATGTATAGTAAAAATAAAATAGTATGCTTCGTTAGTGGTACCTGCCATGCAGATGAGGAATTAGATGAGCTGTTATTTGATTTGTCTGAACCGTGCGAAAGATTAGCCATGAGGTCGCTAAGTGCATCATTCCTATCATCCTTTGATTGTGATAATTTGTCTCTCAGTAAAGTTTCCTCAATACCCACCGAATTGCTGGTGTGGTGTTGGCGCCTATGTTTATTCTCTTGGTCAACAAGAGACAGCAATCCCGTATCAACAGCATCCGGGCCTCTGGAAGGTGACCGGATAACCTGGCCAAGAGGATTTGGCGCTTCAGAAGAACTCTGCAATGACTACCATTAAACGCCATTCACTAAACAATGAGCACCGAGTATTACCTTCTGATATTCATGTGCCCGTTTAACAGCCATGAATGGCCTTTCATTTCTTCCATTAATGGTGCTGACGCTGCGGATGGTGTTGTAGCTTGTGGTCGAAGTTGGAGAGACTGCATTTTTCGTATTGATATGTAGGGGAATTCTATAATCGTCGTCATCGTCTGCGAAAGCTGTCGTGTCGCTGGTATATCCATCCAAGCGATGGCTAGCAGTTGGACGCATATGTCTGGATTGTGTGGTCCGAAGATCGGACATTACGCATTCGTAAGGTTGCCTTTCTACACGCAATTGGGTCTCCCTTCTCTCCTTCAATTTCAATTGTTGCTTCTGAAGCCACGTCAAGTTTCCACTGCAAAGATATTTTCAAATTGAGAAAGCTGCAAATAATCCATCGGCATTTCCTTTTCCAGGACTTATTATATATGGAGAAAACGAGGAGTGACTCAGATGAAATGCAAAATTCGCAAGAATTTCACATAAGTAGTCGAACCATACTTGGCGTCTGAATTCAAGATGATGCTCGCTCAATAAAAGCGTTCTACATCATATGTTTTCTTAAAAAATCAGTATGTACTTTCTGATTCACGTAGGTTTATTATCGTATATGTAGGTGTACTTTTATTATTGACAATATGTTTATTATGACTTGCCAAAACAAGCATGTCTCCATTTAATATTATATTGAACTTAATTACCGTTAATAAATTTGACTTTATGAGCTGCAATAAAATCGCTTCATAGAAAGATTAACAATAATTTGATGCAATTGGCATAACGTATTATACAATGAATACAATTTCATGCTTACTAAACGGTGATAATTGATAGCAAATTTAATGAAATACGTCGCAGCAAAAATTAAACTTAATATAATTATAAATATTGACCTAGATAGAACGGTTTCATCTGAAGAACAATGGTATGTAAAAAGTTAATTTGTTTATAATCGATATACTTAAACCTAATGGCAATCTATTTTAGTGCGTCGTCCATGAGGAATTTTAAATTGTATAGATTATAAAACAGATTTGGCAGAAGGCTTGTGGAGGCCTGAATCACTTTTATTTCTGTATGCGACAACAAGGTTTCCTAGCCCAACATTTCAAGAGTACAACCTTCAAAATATCCCAGAAACTGAGCAAAAGCAACGCAATACCTCGCACATAATCCCTCATATGAAAATATAGCTTCATCACAATTATGTGCAGTAATGCCTCAAGGAAAGACTTTAGTAAAATACAAGAATAACAAAATAGCATATTTCGCTTGAGTTTATTGAAGAAAATTGCTTTCCGATCTCAAATTAGTTCGGTTACTTTAACTGCACATCATTTGAAGTAAATCCATTAAATTCAGCCGTGCCTCTTAAGTAAACGAGGAATCATTATTGAATTAAATATCGATCATACGAAGCACGAATACGTCTTCAAACCCAGCGAAACAAATAAAATCTCAAATCATAGGAAAGCACCGAAAGGAAAATATGATGTAATAACAGAACAATGATTTTCCTTTTACACAAGCTATTAATTCAATTAAACAGCGAGATTATAAGAGGACTATTTTTAAATGTTAATAGTACGTTTTAGGTGCGCAATAACGATTACTTTATAATCTAACTTTGATGAGTTGCCCAAAGGAGAACCGCGGAACGTGCATGTAAATTCTCATACAAAGTATACAGGAGAAGTAAAGTAAATACATAATGCATCTAAACTGCATGTGTAAATGACATTTAAAGCAATTCCGCTTTCATCATTCGAAATAGGCCAGTTCCAAATGTGCAATATATTCCACGATCGAAATGCTTCGAGTGTCGTTAGAAGGCAAAGTTGCGCAATTCATTATGTGTAAGACACTACACTGTGCGCGTTGATGAACGAAACAAATAAACTTAATTAAATTGCACGCGTGTCGGAGGAACTGCATATGCAATGCAGTTTGTTATTATTTTCGTATTAAACTGTTCATTTAGCCCACGTGCTCTTGACAAACCCACATCGAAAACCCACATGCATTTGTACCAATATGAAGCGACTCCGAAAATATTGACGATTTTGTAACTGCATAGCTTTCCAATAAAATACCATATTCCTTATTTTATTTTTAATTCTTGCGATATAAATAGTTTAATTAGAATTTATCTATCGATCTGTAAGATAATATATTTGTCGCACGGGTGTCATTCATTAAAGATAGACGGCAGAAGTAATTGATTTCATTTAAGATGTTACGCAATTATTTTGGAATTCGTAAAATCTATAATGGCAGTTTGTATTGTGTGTGTGTGTGTGTGTGGAAATGACTGTAGACGACGCCGTTAAAGTTGAGAACGCAAACTTTAATGTGGGTTACTGGTAGCACATGCGAAGGAATTACACGTTAGAGACGTAGGGCGTCGCGACACCTGATCGGCATCCAGCTGATCGTGTTAAGCAATGCGAAAGAGCTTAAGTGGTAATCGGTGGATTCTCAAAATGTACCGAGATTCCAGTAAAAATGAAGATTCGCGCCGACCAGATGTGCACGAATGGTATGTCTGGCTAAGGTCAAGGATAATGGACAATTTAAGGTGTTTCGGATTACGTGTTTTAACGCGTAAAACGGTCATTCCCAAATGAGTAGCTCGAGCCTTTTTCGAGTCGTTTTATTTATTGCTGCGAGTGAAATTTAATGATTGCAACTGAACGGTACATTAAAATTGCAGACTTACGCGTCGTGGTGGTCGTTCGACTTCTGACGATAGTTTCCTGTGGATGTTTCAGGATCGGAAAATGGGGCACTCCTGTGAGAAGAAATCTTCTCCGATCTCAAAGTCGAATCCGTATAACTGCGTTTCATTTCCATTTTCTTCAAAGTTTCTCTCTCGTATCCAGACGAGTTTAAGGCGGATTGCGTAAATATATCATCGATCGCATCTCGCTCACGGTCTTCATAATATTTGTACTCGGAAGGGAAGACTTGGGTTTGAACTTTGTTGAGTACACCCTCGCGGCTTCGATTGAAGCTGGCCTTCCTCACAAGGCTAGGGCTGGAAAGTTTCTTCGCTTCCCCGATCATCGTTGCCTCTACGCCGTATGTGAACGGTCTGCTATCTACCCTCGCGTGGTATGGGATAGACTTGCTGTCTATCTCGTCCTCGTCGGCGTCGATGAAACGAACAGTGGATTCCGAAGATAAACTGGCTGACGTCGGTTTCAAGTCTGGAATACTTTGGACTGTCAGCATCATATCTGAGAGGAGCTCATCGAGCTCTCGATGCTGATCCTCGGGCGATAGGGGGGACGGTTGGCCCGTCAGTGGGGGACTTGCAGAGGCGTTTGTGTTGGCGTTCTGCTGGTGTCCTACAAAACATTCGCAAAAATAAACAACTCCTCCAAACACCTATAATATCATTCCCATCAAAACCAAACAGTCACCTGTGCCTTTTTTTTGCAATATTTTTAAAACATACACAATCACATGAAATACTTCGTTGTCTGATATCATAATAAACGATTAAAATCTCACATATTTTGAGTGCTGCAACGTGTGATTGGTCACGTTTACTTTTAATAAAATATCAGTAATTTTTACAAATTCATTTATACTTCATCAGTCAATAGCAATTTAAACCCGTACTGGACGAGAAATGATGCGTTATTAAAAAAAGTCACTTCCAAATGCACCAAATACAGAAATAGTTCAATATTTACCTTTTTTTTTCAATCTTTCTTATTAAGAAAAAATATAATACTTGTTTTATCTTGCACTTATTTAAGAATCTGAGTTTTAGCGTTAAACTAATCTATTTGCCATTATTATCAATAGAAGATGCATAATTTAATAAAAATATCAACTTCACATTATTACAGTATCAGAAATATTCATTCATTCGTACTGAGTGGTACTATTGTATTATATTTTAAAAAATCATCATATTTTCATATCCGAATAATATAATAGTAAATAAACCTTTGAAAAAAACCTGAAAAATATTTCGTGACATAAGATGATTACTTTTAAGAATTGAAAAAATAAGAGTGTAAAAGTAAATCCAAACATTTGTTCGGCAGAATATTTACACATTCAGCAAACACGGGACTAAAAATAACGTAAGGTCGAAGCGATATGTGATTATTAGAATAACGTTTATATCCTGCCGCCGGTTTTCGTAGTATGCAAGAACTAAAATAAACACCGAAACATTTCGGACTACCGATGGACGCTTTTAATTGCGTTACGTGAAATTTATCGTCGTGTTTATGGAAAGAAATTCACCATAACCGAAAGAAAATACCTCTAAATAAATAAATATAAGAAATACGAGTGAAATATTTCAATTCGACTTAAATATGCTTTAAAAAATGAGTATTACGTATGGTAATTTGAATCTTTCCTGGTAGGATGACTAATTGATATTTATATTACTATGATGTGTTATTAAAAAATGCACTTGCTGCATGAGCAAATATTGAAGAAATAGAAGAAAAAAACTATGTATGTATATTTTTACCTGCAGAAGAAATTCCTGAATCCATTGACACAGTCAGGGGGCTGGAGACGGCTCCGGGCGACAGCTCTTGTTTCTTAGCTATAGTTGCGTAAATACTCCCATCCAAAGGACCAAACGTGTGATTCACCTCGTCTGCAAAGATGAAAACCGTCCATTAATATATATTACTATGGCGAAAATGGGAAGCTTTCGCTTACATTACTAAAACACATATTTTTTTGTAAAAAAAAAAATATCTAACGTTTGCTTATCTTTTCTATTCATTTTTTATTTTATTTTATCAGAGCTGATACGATGATTGCCAATTTGGTTTGGGAGTGTTATCGATCGCCTTGCATAATAGATTATCGGCTTTGAAGTTTGAAGGCGAAGAGATGGTACTTGAAGTTAAGCAACGATCCAGGGACGAGTCTGGATTGGGTCGAGATTGCTGTTGCATTATACATAACGACCTCAAGTGGAGAGTCCGGAATGCTGTTTAATAATTAGTTATTATCACGTAATCATCCAGTGATGAATGTGCGTCCCATCCAAATTGAGAGCATGAAGCCGAAAAACCATAGCCAGAAATGAATAAAGAATAGCAGCCAAACAATTAAATAAATATTGAGATCTTCATGTAGAGTTTGATGTTGAAAGGCGTACTGCAAATTAAGCAATGGGGTTGACAAATTTCCTGCGAAAGGAACACAGAGAACGAGAGTAAAGGAAACGCGGAGACCGGAGATAAATTACATTTTTTACAGCACATGAATAATTTTTATCTGCTTAAAAGTCGCGGCGGTTTTGATGCGCCCCATAAATCTCGAAACAAAGAGGAGCATTGTGTAATTTAAACGCTGCTCAGCCAACAATAATTTGTCCTGAATTTTTATTTAATAAAACGGAAACGCTCATATATTTATTGTATAATAAATATTGCGTGTAACGTAAAGTGCACATGAATGTATGTGAAAAAATATATAATAAACATTACTTATTTTAATTATGTGGTAATAATAAGTCTCATATATGAACAATCTTTATATAATATTACTTGTAGTAGATGTTGCAGTAAATATTATTATTAGTTTTCTAATCGATGAGGAAGTGACAGAAAGGTTTGATTGATTGAATTTTCAATAAAATAATAATAGTTGAGAGTTGCAGTTCTAAATATGGTGCTCTTGCATAAGTGAGGAAGGGGGGAGGGGCGTGAGCGCGAATTTCGAGGCAGCCACAATCGTTAATAAATAAATGATCAAGATCGTAGTAATTGATTAATTAAATTTATTAATCAGGAGAAAACTGACGTGCATAAGTCGAGACTGGGGCGAGGTTGGAAAGGAAAAACCAAACACACAAATCGTATATGTGTGTGTGTGTGTGTTTATACATGTATGTATGTACAGAAATATTAACTGGTGTCCGTATAAGGGCAAGAGAAATTAGCGCTTTTGCAGTTGAATTTCGAGCGATTGTAAAACGGAGAGACTGCATTCCCAATATGGCCACCTTTCCAATTAGCTCGTTCGTTTGAAAAAGGAGTTTTGCGCGAGATTCGCAGAACCATATAATTAGAATCATAGGAGGAAGGTCGAACAGAAGAGACAAACAAACGGTTTCAACTAATGTGGAAGAATCAAGCGAGAACAAGAACAAGTGGCACCAATCAATTAGAATCTCTGCTCATTCAATCGCACAACCAAGTATAAATCAAGTCAAGAGACCATGTGGGAAAACTCGAGACAATGGTTGTGCAATTCGGAAAATAATATTCGGATTCAGAATCAATCAACGTCGATTTCATAGGTAGTGGGTGGACACGGTTATTCACTGCGGCGGCTTAATTTAATCACCTCCAGGGGAAATACTTTGTTTATTTCTATGCAAATTGTGATTTTAAAGAAAATATAGAATTATAATAACTAGCACATGCAGCGTTAATGCCAGAAGCGTGGAATAAATAAATACATTTAGCCAGGCCATGCCGATTCCTCGATAATTTCCCACAATTTCCAAGCTAATAGACTAAAGTAATGCAATATTTAATCATTTTAGTTCTATCGATAATAACAGTTTATATTAAAATTTAGAAATATTTCTTCATTGTTTAAATTAGATGAGATGTGAAGGATTAGAAATTGTATTATTGAAAAAGAAATGCAAGTCGAAAAATAGTATAACCGGCACTATGCTGTGACGGCCACCAAGATTCTAAAATTAGAGATTATCTCTGTCAAGTGTTTTCTCATCTACACCAACTTGTATCTCTGGCTGATCCTGAAATAGACCCGAATTGGGTTAATATCGAGTTCAAAGGGAAACTAGCGAAATTGGATGCGAATGCACACAAGCCTGTAATTTCGGAAGATGGAAAAATTGATTCACTGGATTGATTTAATTAAGTTAAATCTCCAACAGTAACACTGTACATAAATAATCTCTATTCGCAACTGACCGGTAAATCAATCGTAATGTGTCTAGCAACAACAATGTTTGAATAACAATGATTATGCGGCGTTGCGCAACGAAGAACAACCGCGAACAGGTGTTTCGATTGCTCGGATTCTTGTTCACGGGAATTTCCGGAGGATCGGCCTTATGCGAGCGGATTGTTAACTTACTTCTCGTTCGTTTGTTTATTTTTTTAGTTGCACTTTTCTTTTTATCCGGTTTGTAGTAATTCGTTGGTAATGATCGAACTAGTTGCAGCTACGTAAATACGATCCGAATGTACATGAAATTGGAGGAAAATTCGATTTCTATGCCGATGGTCATTGCGACTAATCGAACGAACGGGACGCGTCGTACTCGAGTTTGTCCAGTAAGGAAGTGGACTGAGTGGTCCGAACTGGAGAGGAGGATGTAGTGGAAAAGTCCCCTTCTGCAACTGCAACTATACATCTGTATGCGTGTGTATATATATATATGAGTGCATGGATAGAAGCATATGTGTGTGAGAGAGAGAGAGAGGACTTTTCTCTTGATTTTATTTTGAACACTGAAATAGGTGCTTCGCCCGACGGCTAGAAATAACATTGGGCCAGAAAGACACGCACCACGCGGCCGACAACTTCTATATATTCTCTCTTATCCGCAATTAAAAGCAGTGTGAAAAGGAATTTTAATTGTCTAATTAATGGTATATTCCAATAATTGATAACAATGCACATAGGATTCGTTTACTGTTCCATAATTAGACCCCATAGGTCTGTAGTTAGTAATTAACTATAAACAAATAAATGTATTTGCATCTGCATTAATCAAATTGAAATCTGCGTTTAGCAGTATACGAAATTGCGATTTAATATCTCGAAATTCCAACAGAATATTTAATTGCTCGTAACTCTGTATATTTGATTTAGAAATTGTAAAGGTAATTAATGGGGAAACAATTAAGATAAGATAAGCAAATTTGAAAAATTGGATTATTTCAAATAGAGCGACTTGGAAAATTAAAATAAATTGCGTCGAGATATCAAGTAACTTTCAAGTCGTTTGTTATGAATACTAACTAGTACAGTCACAACAAATAATTGAGAAAAATAATTATGTAACAAATGTGTACTTTTATATCATATATAGTTTTCTGATAGTTTACAGTCTGAAAGCTGTAAATCTTGGTTTACGGAAAACAAGTTTTAGAAGAATTACCGACTGAAATATAAAAACACTTTAATACAAATATATGCAGCCGAATGCTACATAATTAATTATTATTTGTTTCATTTCCAGAAGATTTACTTTTATTTGGCTGTACTTTTAATTTCATCTTTTTTTTTAATATGTACGTCTTTGTTCAGAAGGCATTATTTTTATGATTAATTGTGAAAACTTATGTGCTTTTCTTGTGTCTTTGTGCCGAAATACTTTGGTCGCTAGCCCTTTTGTTACTTTTTTGTGATTAATAAACATGTTTATTATTATTATTTACAAATATATTTATGTATGTCGTGCAATATAGCTAAAATAGTCAAAGAGGAAACTTCCTTCTTATAAGTAACATAAAATAATGGATGACTCGTAATTTTAAATGAACTTCAATTAAGTGATTGGAATATTTTCTATCAAATATAAATGAACGTTACAATAATTGATTTTTAATAATCATAAAATTAGTGAATACGTTATGTAATTTAATTAAATAATACGTAATTATTTAAAATATATTAATTGTATTACAAATCAGAATTTAAATACATTAACAATTGTGAAATTAAAATTAATTATCAATTTAAATGAGAGGAAGTGCTTCAAATGTATATACGTATTGATAAAATCGCTATTAATGAATTGAATGTACTAAGTTTTGTTACAGTTGTTGTAATTCAAAAGTAAGCTAATTCTGAGCGCATGTAATAATTTCATTAGATGAATGGTTTCTAAATTATACGGGTAGTCAATATTTAGTGGGTCAATTGTCGGGGCCCTTACATTTTGGAATTCAATTTCCTCTTATATACGTGATAGCATGAAAATATTCAATATTTACAAATAACGACATTGAATTGTGCGCTGAATACGGAATTGTTAATTTCGTGCTTCTAGTTTCACACGAAAACTATTATTAAATTAAACTGACCTGTGATTGCGTCCAACTTCTTCCATAACTTGAACAGCAATTTCATCAATTAACACTTGCGCGATCCATCTACACACGTTATTTGCGATACGAGTGTCATCAAGTACAAAACCGAACTAACGATACTCGCGTTTGCGTTTGTCTCATGTTTGTATATTGTCAGATTGAATGACATGCACACTTAAGATATTGAGCTACTTCAGAAATTCTACTCATCTCATGTTTACAAACTTTTTTCCCTCAAGATCATTCCGTTTGTTTGTATGTTAAAATAAAATGGAAAGTGCTGTAGCTCCATTCTCTCTCTCTCTCTCTCTCTCATGTACTTCTCGATTATTATTTGAAAGCCAATTTACGGATGCGTTGCGTTCTTAATACGTTTGCAAAGCAATTAACTCGCCGAAACTGAAAGAAAAGCTTGTGCGAGTTTGTCGCCTGAGGTGAACACTAAATTAAACGCCCGATGGGGTTCCTTATCTCGCCCAACGAAGGCATGGCTTTAAGTGTAAATCCGATGTTGAACAACAAATTGCTGACGTTAATAACAATAATTTATTAACGGACGAAAAAGAACAGAACCGGACAACTTTTACGGTAACTTCGCGTAAACGATTGCAAGAATTACGTACACATTCCGCATGGTATTAAATCATGCAACCTGTCATATAATGCCCCGTTCATAAATCAGAGGATGTATTAAATATTTTCGTATTCTTAACTCAGACTTTGACGTCTCGTAGGAAAGTCGTTTCGTGCTAATATTTTTTAATCTCATTAAAGTTACTTTTGTTAAAAGGAAAAGAACAATTCAACATTAAGCATCTGTTTCACGCAATCGATAATATTGTGATAGACGGAACGAAAAAAATCACACGAAAAGCCCCTTGTTCTCATTTGTTTGGCGAAGAAGAACAAAAAGTGAAAGAAAAAATAGAGATGCGGGGATATAAAGAGCAAGTGCTCGGGCTTCGGTGTATTTATATCCAGAAAACACCTGGCCGACGTTTGCCTTCCTTTTTGTTTTCCTTTGCAGCAACATTTTCCAACAATGGACGCCGGTCGAATTGTTCACGGAAAATAATAGAAAACTGCGTGCGTTTAATACCAAATACAGTTTATTTAATTTAACAACACTACACATGCTTCCGTGCATCGACTTTAATCTGGTATTTACGTCATCCTCGTGCGGAATGAACTTCTTCGAGAAAAAATTCATAATTATATCCCAAAATTAATTAGTTATAAATATTTTTTTTATGTTTTCCATTATTCCTTCAATGCGTCAGTCTCTTCATCCTTCCTCTCGCAGAACCTACAATAACAAGCTGTCAACAAACTTGAATTGTATTCTACTACAAAATCTACTTCTATATTTAAAACAGTTGCACAATTTCTTTTTCACTGATTATTTTACGATTTTATTTATTCAATTTATTTTTACTAGTCGTATTTTTTGTAAATCTTACTTGATTCAGTTGAGATGAACAGAGTAGAAACTTAACGATTCATTGATACGCGAATTCGGAGACGAAAGCGAATTGTAGTAAAGCAGTACGACTCATCAGTTTTTATTTATTTACTTTTAAGCTGCGAAGTTTCAATGAAATATCCTCGACTTCTATGTTGTAAATGTGCCGGTCATTGCGTTTCTTGTGTATAAATATCTTTGAATTTCAAGGTATGTAAAGAATGCAAGTAATAATAATACGACGCATTTTCCCGTCTGCGAAATATTTAATATAAAATTGCGCAATGCTGCGAACCATCTGGTTAAAAGTCGGTACTCTTTATGATACCTTAAACATACATGGTTAATATGCGCCGCGTGAAATATTTCCTTGCGGAGTGAAAGTGACGAAAATGTTAATTTAATTTAATCCCCGCATAAATCGTTTCGCACGATAAAAAATAAATGTATTTCTAGAAAATTTGTAATGCATTTTTCGCATCGTAATAGCCAAGTAATATTCTATAATATTTAGATAAATAAATTGTGAGCGGCGAGATTAAATATAGAAAAGTCAATATTTACGGGAATCGCAAATATTTGCGGTAGTTTAAAATTAGATTAATGGAAATCGAATGAAATTATTGATACCTTCGTTCGAGGTTTCGAGGAATACGTCTAACTGATGTTTGCTAACATGTAGATATCGTCTTGAAATTTGTGTAAAAACTTACCGGAATCTGAATCGTCCTCGTCGCCACTGTCTTCATTTTCGAAAGGGCTGTCGCTTCTTGTAATCGGACCATCCGTCATATCGATGGGAATGGCTGGAGTTGGGGCAGGTCCGGGATGTCTGCTCTGCGGTCCTGGTGAGAAATGCAACTCGACTGCTCCGTCGCTCGGGAAACGCGGATCTGTGAAGATCTCAGGTAAGAGAAAATCTTGCAAATCAATCCAAATTTACCATTGCATGCCCCATCGAGGTCCTGTCTCGCGAAGCTAAGCGTGTAATCTGCCACGGCGCCTGTATGAAATTGGCAAGAGAAAATCGTCTCCCTGTGGTTTTTGCCTCGATGGTAACATTTCAGAAGAATGTCCCCTCGCAGCTCTAATCCTAAAGGACCTTTTCCAGCCACATTTACAGTGAACTGCTTGATTCCCCTCGACACCGAATACACACCTAAACACCCATTGATGCATTAGTTTTAAAGCATAAAAAGTTATTGTTTTTAAAGTACCCGAAGTGTAGATTGCCGTATGTCCTTCGTACAGTTTCAGGAAAGCTTCGCAACCGCCGTTCTGATAATTCGGCGCTCCTAGAACGGTGACATGGGTGAGATAGAGCGGAGCCGAGTTGATCCTGATGTTGTGAGACAGCAATCCGGCGAAATAGTCGACGTATCTGGAAAGGCGTTCGGATGCATGAGCAAGTGAGTTTGCGAGGTCATAAATATTAAATTACCGCTTGTTCGAGGGCAATTGCAGAGGGCCGATGTTATCCTCGAGGAAACGGCGCATGGAGAAACGGTCGAGGGCTTGCTCCGCGTTTCCGCAGATATTGGAGTAGTGCATGTAAGCGGCAACGATCACCCCCAAACGATCCTTGCTTCCCCTGTAAAACGGAAACGTGCCATCAGATGTACGCCGGAAATGAATACGACAGAATTATTTACAGGAAACCGATTTTCGAAATACTCTTATACGAAATACTACACCAAAAATCTTTTTTTAACCATCTTCCACGAAGAAAATTCTAATACATAGTATTTCTTCATATAAAAATATATAGTTCATAATCGCGTCTATGTCAAATCTTGAAACTTTTTATGAGTTGCATACAGTAAGTTACCATTATTTAATAACTTAAATCAGTAGTTTATATATATATATTAAAGATTATTGGATATAGCCACGACTAATATATAGATATTTTGAGGTGGTATTTTTTGGATTTTGGATAGGTTATAATTATGCAGTAATCAATGTGCGTGTGTATTTTACCTAGCGTGTATTACGGCGATGCGATGTTGATCATGCGATAACCATGATTCGATCTTCTTACAGACGCTGCATATTGTCTCGAGTGGTGGTGCTAATCTTGGAGACCACCCAACATCTTGAACGTGTTTGTGTTCGCTCCGCAACGTCCTCTTCGGCTCCGAGAGGTTAAACACCTGAAGAAATAAATGCATAAGTAACCGGAGACGGTGGCTTTGAGAAAGGTGGAGTAAGGCAAAATCTGGATGCACTTTACCATGTAATTGTCGCCGTATTTCTTGACGAGCATGTGAGACGCTTGCTGCTGGCCCTGCCGGAAAGCCTTTTGTCCGCATGTCTCCGGAAACCAGAGGGCGATGATACGTTCCGTCACATAGCTCAGATCCATCCCGCCGTTGGTGCAGGCCTTTGCAGATCTTGGTTGACTGGTGAGGGCCTCGCCGTAACCGCCGGCAGTATACGAAGATGCGGACGACGTTGACATCTGCAAACCAACAAAATAAATAGTTTTATTATCTAAATTCATATATTCACGCTTGACGATATTTAGTTGATTTGGTTATAGGTTGATTATAAAAAGACGCTTAGTGAAAAAATTGTGGTGCAAAAATATTTTCCAGCATATTATATGCCACTTATCTGCGGCAACAGGGGATAGGCAATAAATGCGAGGTATATAAACAATTTCTAATCTGCGGCAACATTTAAAGTTCATTGGACTTCTCTTATAGAATGTCCTCTCGTAGCAGCAGCAGCAGCAGCTTCGAACACAGCTCGTTCTGCGTGCAAGGAATTAAAGCAAATTTATTAAAGAGTTACGCAACGTCGGAAAATCGTTTCGAACGTCGGCAGGGCATCCCAAAAGGCGATTTAATAAAAATCATTTGACGATTTGTACACATTTTATTATCCACCCCTGCGTGCGTGCTCTTTGTGATACAGCCTATTATTAATATTCTGTAAACACCTTCTAATATTATTATCATTATTGCATGTATCTACTTCTATCGAAATTCGAATTCCGGAGGCGGCTTTTGATAGATACCTTCGTGTCCAGCTGCTGGACACGGCATAATACTAATGACCTGATGTCACCGGAAATGTCACACTTTTTTCCCTGGCTCTAATTGAATTGTGCGTTTTGCAAATTGCTGACCTTCGGGATTTATACCATTTTCAGCACGATCTGATCCATTAAAATTCAATTATTTTAAGCTTTAATATACTCCCTGACATTTTCCCTTCTTTTTAAATAACTGATGTTATCTATATTAGGGACTATAAATGGTATCGCATTAAATTATAGTTTAATATTATACACTTATGAGGCAATAATTCTAGGAGATTTACGGCGTGGAAGCTTCCACACAGCTACACTGATTTTGAGAGAATATTTTGAGAATATTTATTGGCAATATGAACTAAATAGAAAAATAAAGAAAATGGAGACATGAATTTAAATGGTATACCTTTGTTATCCTGGGTCCATTTCTCGAGGTTTCTTCGTGTGTGTGCTGAAACAAAAAAAAAGATGTTATAAAGACACGTGGATGGCCAAAAGAAAAATAACGAACAAGTTGATTTGGGTTATAAATAAAGAGGCGGCTTGGCGTGCGTTTATGATGAATGATAATTGGCTCATATGCTGAGACACGCACCATAATTATCTGCAAAGTTGATACGCAAAGAAGCATAATTGTTTGTAAAACGTTAAATTAAATTGCTCAAGTTTTGTGGATAATGTGAACGATATTGAAGGTAAACGAAATGGTTCAGAATATTTGCAAATACTAGTTTATGTCTTCGTGGTTTCACTCTCATTGTCTACGTTTCGCAATTGTTTGAAGTCCATACATACGTACACTCACACACACACACACACACACACAATCACATGTCAGTCGTGACTTCATCCAAGCGGATGAAGTTAATAATTGATTGTTAATAAAACGGACGCGAATCTTTCTCTCCACCTCCTTCACCACAGACGGTGCACGATGTAATTAGTCGTAATCGATTAATAAATCACCTGGCGAATCAAGTGAACGATGGGAGGCTGAACGAGCGGAGCTTGATAACTTTGTAAACCATTTAAATGTCAGGAATAAATTGCGAAATCTAAGTCTAGGTCTTCTAGATGCAAATGCATGCTGTCGTCTGAGCGACGCTGGAAAACCTAGCGTAACGCATGAAACCGAATCTACTTCCTAAAAGGTAATCTAACACATAACAACCTATCCCAAGTTGTCCTTGCATTACTTACTCAGTTAGAATGACACGCAGCGTTGCATGGGTGTATTGGATATCGCATAGATTTTGGTATTCTTATTATTATTATTTTTATTTAAATCGCAGAAGGTATACACGGACGCTGTTGTGCAGGGTCAGGCCTGGTGGAGAGGTGCTGTGTGCGGCTGTGGCCGCTCTTTCTTTCTTTTTAAAGGAAAACGCAATTTACCTGCCGGCTGTTTTCGATGTGAAAAGCGACGTGCCAAACGGTGAACGCTATCCTGTACAGCAACCTGGCCGTCACCTTCGTTCCTTCCGTCGTGTCCTGACCACCCTCAGCTTTGCAGCAGCAGGACGGAGGGCAGGACTCGACGGTCGCCGTGTCGCCATCGTCCTTTAGTCGCAACGATGCCGGCATGCTGTTGCTGCTGCCTCCCTACACTCCAGACAACTCCGGCGTATTGCAGAGTGCACCAGACACGCCCGCATCCCAGAATCGTAAAGGTCCTGCAGGACTCTCTTAGCGTCGGGAATATTCGGGTTGTCATGGCAATAGCGGGGGTGTTTTCCGCGTGCGTTTGTTTTTGTTTTTCGCGGTGGAGGCGGCGGTGGCTTCGGCAGCAGCAGCAGCAGCAGCCTGTGGAACGCGGAAAACCTCTACAGCTTTGGTTGGCTTGTGGTGACCTTTTGTGGTGTTCGGTCGCGTTCCTGCGATCATCCGCAACGATACGACTGGTCGGACGGGTCGTGTAACTAAACGCCGTATAAATATTCCCAGGAAAAACGCGATGCCACGCGAGGGGGACAAGCAAATAAGCGAAACCAACTTGTCACCGGTTTCCTCTATTTCTCGTATTTCACTCGCAAAGAATGGTCTCTGTACACCGTTCTACATGTCCGAACCGTTAACAGTTTTCCAGTAATTTCCGAGATTCCCTTCCTTTAATTCGAACGCACAACAACACCATACAACTCACTACAGTATAGAGCTATACTATATATTTTTTAACGCATTAATTCTTTCCTTAACAATCTTAAATCCAGCATATGAATAACTTTAACCAAATATAAAATAAACAGAGATGGAAAAGTAAAAAAAAAACAGAAAGGAACTCTTAATCCATAGAATAGATTTTTATTTATGTTCTTATAACTCAAAGAAAAGAAAATATAATTATTGCTACAAAGAGCTATAGACCAGAGGTGTTTATGTCTCATTAAATAATATAATACAATATAAAAGTGGTAAAGGTTCTTAAGGTAGTATACCGAGAATCCAGTGTATTGCATACTTTTCTAATGCGTACTGTCATTTCTCAGATTTGTTTAATTACAATTATTGTTATATAAATATCTTTTATTTTTGTCTTTTTGTGACTGTTGTCTATGTGTGATTATTGTAATTTATATAAAAGTGTTATTAAGCTATAAATTAATTCTCAATGGTATACAGTTTCTATTAAAGTTTGTTTATAATAATAAGTTGTCCTGCGTTCGATAAGATTTTAATCAAAATAATTATCACATAAAAATATTTATTTATTTCTTTTTTTTCAATTATCTCTAATTACACTCAAGTGTTTAGTCAGTGATATTATAATTTGATATACCATAGTAAAAACATTTACGAAAATTAATGTTAACTGAGGTTAGTAGAAGTAGGTTGTGTTTGTATTTGGATGTATAAATTTAGAATTACTTTATACAGACCGGGTCTACGAAATGAATAATGGTTTAAACTCCAAATTAAATTTGCAGGAAACAATTAGGGAAAATACTGAATAGTTTCTCAAACCACCGGATGTGCAATTCAGCAATACGCGAAACCGCGTATTTTATAAATAGAAGCCAATTTCGCGACCGCAACTTTATGTGGCGTAGCCTTTGAATTTTCATGAATGAGCCGCAAGCAATCAATTCAAAAGTGACCCGATGCAATAAGAGTTCTGATAATTATACGAAACCCTCTTTCATGTCGACTGGAGGGACATAAAAACAGATGAGCAGGGTTGTGAAGGAAAGTAAAACACGGACGAGACGTGGTTAAGGTTATCGCTTAATTAGTGAGGATTTCCGTTTCGGCCTGCATAAATAAATACATTTCGAATCGATCGCCTTGATTTTCTTTCACGTGTGTGTGTTTGTGCTTGTGTATAAATAGAAGATATTAAACACGGGCCTCGACGTTCCTGTTGGAAACGTAAACAGTCGGAAGAGGTACGAACAGAGTGTTCCCAGCGCTGCAGAGGAACGAGAAGATGACTACAATCAAGCGCCGCCGTAGGTGGATTAATGGACATGACAATATTTGAGTTTCACATACTTCAGAAATTTCTGACACTCCTCAAAACGATCACAGTTTACACACACACACACACGCACACATCATGATACATTCCATTCAAACTTCCCACTAGTCGAATTCTCCAAAGTCTATTCTCATTGACATTGGTTCTCTTATCAATTGTATGTATGTAGTATATGCGCCGGAAACAAATTCATTTTTGAAACCTATTCAATTATCTAACCATTGTCATAAAAAACAACTTATATTTAATATTAAAAACATTCATTTTATTCTCTTCAAATTCGAGTTTATCCATAGACTTTACACAATTACTAGTAATTTAATTTGTTATACTTGCTGCAACAAAGTTGTTATTATGAATGAACTCCCGTACTTGGGGGAATAACAGTTCCTACCGCATCCATAATCAACACTCATACAAGTTTTGTATCCACACGTTAGCTTTTCTTGTTGCCTCGGTAACAAATTACTGTTGTTCCATGTGCACGAGAAGCGGAGAGCGCGCAAAAAGTGTAACTCACGGTTATGATTTAACATTCAGCTGGTAATGAAGCAATTATTATGTTGCGAACGGTAATTGTCGGGCAATAAATTAGACGCACCCACTATGTCGAATCTGCCGGAGCAATCAGGCAAAACTTTTCTTTAAGAAAACTAATTGATTTATACGCAGCAAATACATAGAAATATAGACTGGAGACAAAGGATCATTCCGTCGGCTTCCACTCGGGACTTTGCAATTACCGGTACTATGTAACTTTTTTTGTCCATCCAAGACACACAATTCATAAGCTGCAAATCGAGCCAACTTTTTTCCAATCGGAACAATAAAACAAATATCGCGCATTAAATCTAATGTGGCGCCAGTTATGATGGGTTGCTTGAAAGTTTTATGGTTAATCTAATAATAGTGCGGTGTTGTTATGGACACAAGGAACGCGGATAACCAATGCATTACTACAGACTTATTTTTTTCCTAAGAAGGATGTTGTGCGTCAACGTTTATGTAACTTACACGTACTTCTTCATTATCGTGTATTTAAAAAAAAAAAACTAGTTTTTTTTTATCAATATCGGCCATTGCCTTTCTTGGAAATAGGAAAGATGATAACGTTACACATTCGATTCATTCATTCGTGTATCTATTACCGGGTTTAGTAGCGATTTCTATTGAAATTGGGCATTTACAAGGCAAAAGATTTAATTTTGTTTGAAGGTGTTGTGTATTAACATTATATATTGTTAAAAGTTCCTAATGTTAATATTAGATTGAAGAGGGAGGAAAGTACGCAGCGCACCTTCGAAGATTAGAAAAGCTATGGTGGAGTAATCGGTATGTTTGATGGTTTTTACCTAGGGTGGGTGTTATTCCAAATCTATCCCATTGTCTGGATGGGCTTGGGCACCGAAATAGTGATCAGTTGTTTAATTGTGATGTTTAAGAGGATCGAGTCGCGCACAGATGCCCCGGCAAGTCACTGACTCATACTTCCAGCTACAACTCCCAGCTCCAACTCCACTCGCGCTCTCGCACTCGTCGCGAAGAGATTCCGCGTCGAGACTCCTCTGCGTATGGCGATTGCTGCTGTTGCTGCCTTCAAGCACTCTTTCCCGATCCAGAGTGAGGCTTTGCTGCTTGGAAATTGCTGCTTCTGGCGCGACGCATTTGGATGGACCTCCATCGACATCGCCGCGAGTGCAACGAAACGCGAACACGTTACGCCGAAGAAATGCCCAATGCTCACGTCCAGACCTTCAGATGATGCCAATATTTGAATTACTACAAATCCATCATCACGCACATCTCCAACAGATTATTCGAAAATACGCAACGATACTTCAGAATATAACTCATCATATGATATTTTATTGATATTGATTTTAGGGTAATTTCTCATTTCAACTTTAATAAAGATATTTAAATTATGTTTTAGTGCAAAAATAAACATTTCAGTTTAATTATAGTTTAATTATACAATTAAGTTCTTTTATGTTGTTGATTGAGTAGATTTGAAGCAACATTTTTAATATAACAGTTAATACTAATGAAATAATTCAAAATAGGAAATTCGTCAATGAAATCTACCAAATCCATATAATTTTGTATGAATACTCCACTTAAGTTAATATTTCATTAACCGTGAATCAAATGCACAATAATGGAACGAGATATATTCATACATATTTTAATAAGAGAATATCATATTACATTGTATTCATTTAATTTGCTTTTCACAGCGAGCAAGTTAATTTAGCTGATACGATCTGTATTATACACGTCCGGAGAGTGGATGTAAACGAATAGAAATATAGTGAAAAATGTATTTCACAAAATGCAAATGTGAGACGTTAATATTTGCATTACAATGGTAAGACGTTTCGTATCATAAAGTAATGCTTTAGCATCGCACGATTTTGTAACTGAAATGGCAACTGACTGTCTTCTGGCTACATTTCACGGATATATAAAGAATAAATAAAATAAAATGCAATGATCCTGCAGATCGCAAAATGATAAACAACGTTAAATACGTATTTCAATTTGCTTATGTTTTATTAAATTTATTATTGCGCTGTCATTTAAATATTTAAGTTGCTCATATAAATGATATTGTTGTTATAAAATAAAATTAAAAGATTCCGAATACATGTTCGGAAGATATTTTGATTTAATACATTACAACTTTATTGTAACACTATACAGAAAACAAATAACACATTCAAAAGACTGTAGATGTAATGTAATGAAAAAGTGTTCAAATTAACTTGAATTTAATTGAAATGTATGATATTAAGAATTCTGACCAAGTCTTCATTTAGATTTTCTTTAGAAAAGTAGAATTTATTGATAGAAGACGGAGCGAAGAAAGAGCTTTATTGTTATTGTTGTCCATTAAAGATAGTGTGAGTTTCTTACGAAAGTAGTAATTAAGACATTATGTTATCAATTGGTTGTTTGTGTACCGAATGTGCCGACGTGATGCTAGCTAGTACCACGGCAATAAAAGATCGAGAATGCGGAATGTTCCGATGAGTAAACGTTAAAGAAAGATAATCGCGATAGGCGCTAATAACACACCGAAACAAGTAGTTAATAATAACCCGACGTAACGAGATAATTACAGTGAGGTAAAAGTTAACAATTAGCCCGAATCAACTGTGAAAAAGCGCAGGAGGAAATTGTTGTTCTTTACTGTCAGTCTCTTCTCTTTCCTTTTTTCTTTGTACATGCAGAACGCTGCAAAGGGATCGATAGGACGGGCAGCACCCTTCACCTCATTATCTACATTATGACCTTGCATAGATCTCAACCGGCCGGCGTCGTTAGCGTCGCGGCGCTTCGGTCATTCGGCGACCCAATTTCCTCTGCACACACTCTACGTATGTCTGCATTTATTTACTTAGTTTCTGCTCTCCAAAAGCATTGACCTCGTGGGCGCACCTAAAGGAACAAAGAAGAAATGTTTCGTGGCACCGGTGACACAATAAATTCTCTTCCCTTCGACTAATTAACATTTAAGCAGTTGTCACTGTGTTTTCTCAGTAAGATATTAACATTGGCGCGCGAGGACGTTAAAACTGCTTGTATCCCGCGGCGGAGCAGCATTTTCTGCTGTTAATTATCGTAATAAGAGAATAAGATAATCTGTGGCTCCATTTTACGAGCATTTCTACGTTTCATTTGCTAATAATCCACACGCCCTTTGCCATTTCGAACAACAGCAATTAACAGAAAAACAAAGAAAACTAAAAACAACAACAAGAACATAAATATATATCGGGCTCACACTGCAAAAGATCGCATCGGTATGTAATTATTTTGCTCCGCATGAAAATTATTACCTTAAATATCAAACATCACACCATGCACACACACACATCCCAACTTTGTGCAATCCTTTAGGTACGAAGGAGCAATTAAAATGCTCATTCGAGAAAGCGTTAGAGTTAGTTTGTTAGTAAACTCGACACTCCAGGTTAAGTTAGTTTTCGCAATAGTTAGCACATAAGCGATTGTAGTAATTACACGTTGCAAACCCATTCTTTTTTGTTGCAGTTTTGTTTCTTACCAAAATGATATCGCCATTCATCGGCTTCGGTTGCTGCCGTGTCCTTTCTAATGTTGTCTGCACGGTTTGTATTTCGATGACTTTCTTGTTCTTGTTTTTGACGCCGTTTTCGAGCGTTGCGTATATACTGCTATCTCCATTATTGTTATTTAGGAGCGGGCGGTCCTCACCAGAGTTCGTTTCGTTCGGAATTTTCGGTGGATTTACGTTCCATTGCCTGTGGATTTGCCAACTTGTGTCCGAGAAACGATCAGCAGCTTCCTGAAAGCAATATCTAATTCTTAACAAAGAGGAAAAAGACGTGGTTTCTTTTGAAGGATGACACTGCTTTGACCAAGAAAAACGCAAGGTCTTGATTAGGGTATATATATATATATATATATATATATCCAGTAACATTGATTGTGCAAACGGTTAAATATCGTATACGTATTTCAACTTGTCTAATTAAAGTTGCATGATATAATCGCCGCCCCGCTCGACAAGATTGCATTAAAATATCTCATGCAGCATTAGGAATGTTCTCCTGCACATAAAGTTTAAGTGCAATGCGAGCTTGTCGCAACAAGCAGAAACAAATATTTACTAAATGTTTATGCCCGGTTTTTAATTGGACTCGCGTAATGAAACCAACTGCAAACGCACCACATGCTCCACAAAATTTACATTCAAATCTAATATATATTATAAACTATTTACCAAGAAAAAATATTGGATTTTACAAAAGCAATAACATTTTATTATTTTTTTAATATAAGAACTATTTCAGATTTATTTCAAATTCGAAAGTGCAAATACTAAATATGATCAATGTAATTACATTGAGTCTTTTTCAACTTTTATTTCAATCGACTGTAGAATTAAAAGTACATTTTACATATTTGTGATGCAATTAATATACATTAATTGAAACGTGTTTTTTTTTACGAGAAATTATATAAATTACATCCTCTATGACGTTACAATTCCGTTTGCATGACGGACATTTCTATGTAAATAGCGACTGTAGATTTTAACAATTTCATGCTTTGCATTTCGTATGGAAATAATTAAAAAATATCATATATACCCGTTAATTATCAATATGATGTCATTATTTCATATTCACAATCCGGTTGTTACAATCCTTTTTGTGCCATTCCATGCAAGAATAAATGTCTTTGCAGAAAGAGCAGGAAAAGAAAAACACGCACGTGTATGTACATGAAATTCAAGTCGGCCGTTCATTTCTAGAAATTGTATTTCGTAACTTTCGCAAAATCGATAAATCTATATGCGCTATTTGCATATTTTCATGGCTTTGCTACTTCTAAAAGTGGAATATAAAAGTGGAATTGCGTAATCACGGTAATGACAGAAACTAGTTTTGTTTTCGCTTCTCCGCTTCTCTGTTGCCTTTTATTATTTTTCGTTTTCGTTAGAAAAGTACCGACGTGCGTAAATGTCACGGTTACGAAACGCGATGTACGGTCGTCAATTAGCATGGATTCTTTAATGTCTTTTAACGTGCGACGGAGTTTGCACAAACTATTGATGAATTTGCCGAATAATAATTTCCTATGCAAATATTTATAATGGCATTTTAATTTTATAAAAGATTTGTATCGTTACTGTCTATTGACTATGCTGTTGTGAAAATGATCGAGTGCCACAAATCAGTTCGAATTCGAAAAATGGAATAATTTAAAACGTATTCCATATTTGAATGTGTACATGATTTAATCTCATCATTAATGCATCAGATGCACTACGAATTGATGATGAGATTAAATCAGACTATATTTATAAAATCAATGTCATGTCATAATAATCCATAGGTGGATCCTAAACACATACAGTGAAAACGAAGATAAATTCAAATTTAATTAATGGAATTAATTTGTACATATTGAGTTAATCCTGCAAATAGTTTTTAAAAATGTATATAAAATGATTATCAATATAAACATAATCGGAATAATTAATTATAAAGTAGTGACAGTTGATATTGAAAAATATCTTATTTTAACTGTAAGAGGTGTTTTTAGATGTGTTTATTAGGCTAATGCTACTTAATCGTTGAAGCAAATGGGTTAATGTGCATGAATTTACATAAACCTAGAATTTTCCCGACGACAGAGAAATAATGTCGTACTTGAAATTAACGTCGAAATGGTTTTTTTTCGTTCGATGCATATGCGTGGTCTCTTTTATCCACGAATCGATTTGCATTTGCTTGTTTCTCGCTGATTAAATTAAAATGTGATTTATTTGACAAAGAGCTGAGGAAGAGGAAAATAAGAGCCCGTCGCAGGCGAAGCACGCAGCTTATCAAGCGCAAATAGTGAATTAACAGCATTCTGCTACAAGATAAATTGGCATTATAAGCCTTATTTAAATGCGAAAACTTTTCGCGATTTATCGCCGACCGGTAACAAAACATTTAATTTAATCTCATTGTTGTTGTTGTTGTTGCTGTGGTGGTACGAAGGCAGCCTTGAGCTGACCGGGACGCTCGCCTCTCCGTTGGTGTTGGTGTTGTTGTTGTTGTTGCATCGTGGCAACATTTATTTTTCTTTCGATTGAATCTTTTTTATAGCTCTGTTAATATTTTATTTATCCCGTAACGCCGTATTCGTGTTTAGAGCAGTCCTGATCCTCGTTTTGTCGAGCTTGTGGGAAAGAAAGTGCACGCGAATGCAATCCAGCTTGGCAATAAATTCAAAAAGGCCTCTTCCAAACAGAGAAGTTTATATTTATACATGTACCCGTATGTGTGTGTGTTTCTGTGCATGCTAGTGTGTACATGTAGACAATAGATCCTGTATAAAAATAAGTACCCTCAGTGTATACTTGCAGTTGGTATAAATCAAAGTGTGGTTCCGCGACTGCAGACCCAGATATTTATTAACTGAGCTTTCGCTATATTTAGCAGATTTATCCGAACGTTTCCAATAATAATTTTCCATGAAAATTGTTTCAAATTGATACCATTTTCGGCTCGAGGAGGAGTTTTCCTCAAGATTCGTTTCCGCAATCGTACTCACAACTCGCGTATGTCCTTGCTTTGCTAATTATTGACTTTACGTAACGTGAGGCGACCAGTCAAGAACGCTACTGCGAAATACCCAGTGGGTGGATATGAATAAATACGGTCCCGGTTTCAATATGCAACTAACGGTATCTTTGTAGGTCAAGACTTTTTGATCAATATCTTGTTCGCACCTTATGCTATGTGATAATTGTCAATGCGCGTACCGAATTGCACTTTCAATTGTGGTGCAGTCAGCCGGAATCGACAATAAGTTGCGATCAGTCTCTTCTCTTCGGTACCAATTTTAGCTGATGCACACGTCCGGAATCGATTTAATCCGAATACAAATGTGCAGGCGGCGACACTCAATTTTATTGCTCTCCGAGAATTTCTCGTAACGTGAATAGATTATAAAAGAACGACTGTAATTGTTTAGTATATGCATTACTAACTCCTACACGTAAAGCATTTACTCACTCAACATTCTTACATCAATTTGTCATTATTTCAGTTTTTAAATAGATAAAATTAATACATGCTATTTATTGCTATAGTTTTACAATAATTTAAAGGTGCAGACACACTACATGATACATATTTATTGTATTTGTAAATTGTACAAGAAATTGACTATATAATAATCTTACAAAGAAATGTTACCAATGTTACCTACTTACGCAAGTAGTTTTGCGAATTAACGTTATTTTACAAGTTACTAGTATTAATTGGTATTATAATTGGATATATTTTTTATGATCTTATTCTTAAAAAAATATGTTCGTGTAATAATCATTGTTTCGTTGCGATTTCACCAGTTCCCATCTTCTCTGTGTGCATGTCGCTTTCCTTAACACTGCTATTACATTCATCCACTTGATATTGTTGGTCTGCAAAGAGAACTTAGCTTGACTGGAATTTGACCTACAATTTCTCAATTTTGAGGAGGATGACGCTAAAATTGAATGAAATCGCTAAACTCCTTTCCTTTAATTAATATAGCAAAATGTATGATTTCAAATTAATAAAATAAATTTTATACATTTTTCAATTATAAATTTCATTAAGTCAATTCAATCACTTCGAAAAAATGTAATTGTACAGTTATACGAAGTAATCAACAATATATTTGTACGTATGACGTAAGTCTTGAATAATTTCTATATTCGTCCAGTGATATTCATTTAACCTTAACGCAGTATTTTATATCTCAACTTAATTATATTATCAATTAACAGATTATAATTTTATCATTTACAAATTAGTTTCAATAATAAATTTGTTAAAAAACAGTACTTTTTAAATTTCTTTTCCAAATAATATTTAATCAAGAAGGGGCAGATAGACCTTTGGCACAACTAGCGATTAATAAAGATGTTAACTATAATTAATATGCAAAATGTGTTATATAATACAAAGAGCTCTCATGATATTATTGTCGTAGATATGTATTATTAATAAATGAATTTATGTAATTGGACGAAAAGGAAAGGGGTTCGAATCAATCGAATTGAAATTGAAGATAATCTCGAGATTAGAGTGTAGTTCGTAGTCTTTGGTCTATTTATTTAGTCTTTATCTGTTGACCTTTTACGCGAAGAAATCTCGACGTAGACGCGATTAATTGAGTGGAAATGGCTGAGCCATCCGAAAAATCGGCCCCATTAAGATTGCGTTTATTATATTGGACTGAACCAAGAAGACTAAAATGGAAGGAGGAGATGAAAAAGAAGTTGGGTGTCCGATAAAAATGTTCCCAGCTATAGTAATCGATTCCACCAACGAAAAGGAAAAAGAATTAATATAAAAGATGAGGAGAAGTGTACATCCAATTTCAATTTAATCTTATGATTGATGCGACCTTTCAGGAGCACTAAGGGCGTTTACATTTCGCACTTGCATTTCAATTAAGCCCGATCCAATTAAAAGTTATTTGCATTTCATACTTGCTGCCTTCAACTCAGGTATTTGATAATGACCTGGATAAGAAAACAACGAACAAAGTTGCTGATATTAAGAGAAATGTATATATGGTTTTGTTTTGAATTAAAAGCGTTGCATATTTCGAATGCAAAATACCTCACGCAATCTCCTCCTGTAATCTCGCTCCATTTCACGTAACGCACTTTTTTCACTGTTCGTACACATCTTTCTTTACGAAAATGCACTTTTTTTTCACGTACAAAAGAGGATGACATAAAATATAAATAGTGAAGAAATATTTCACAAACTGGAATGCTTCTTTCTTTGCAAGAACAATTTTCACTTTTTATTCTTGTTTGCTCAAAAACGTTCTAATAGTCTTCTCCATAAACTTAATCTAAAATGGTATTAAGTAATGTTTAAACTCGGGGAGATAACTGTTTGTTGCTAAGACTCAAGGCTTCTGCACGTTAAATGCTAAGCAAATTAGCTGTATTTTCATAATGATAACGCGCTTCACAAACGGAGAAGATTACGTACGTAAAACGTCGTGCACACCAGGATCGATATCAAATCGCCAATGGAATTAGCGTTCTCCGAATTGGAAGTGATTCAATTGGAGCGACAACAATTCGATCAACTTGTTATTGTCCTATTGAATAAATTAACAAGTATCGCTGAGGAGTATATATAAGGAAACTTTTTATTATAATTATTAGGATACAGGAAATTCATACAAGTATGTAAACAGATGAGTAAATGTTGTTAAATCTAAATAAATATTCTCAGGAAATTGCAATAGCGTTTATAAATTGTAAGCGATGATATTTGCCAATTGAACAAAACCCACATTGTTGGGAAAATGTTAGCAATGATATCGGTTTTTGCGACAACAATATTGTTGGCTGTTTACTCAATACATCATCGCATACGTGTGAAATCCGAAAACAAGGTTGAAAAGTGCTCATTGAAATCGAATGGGAACTTGATTTCGTATTCCGAGACACTTTTTGGCGGAACCTTGAGCATGGTAACACGTTGATGACAAAATTATGATCCAGTTTTATTGATAAAGGTCGATTTATAAATTCCGCGTTTGAATTATTCTCACCAACAAAACAAAAAAGAAACAACTGCTTATTTCATAAGTATCTCATTTGAAGATTTATCGTTATAAATAATATAATAGATCAATTATTATATTTTAACTGAAATTATTATTCCGGGTTTGTTATTTTTGAATATTTATTTTTCCTTTTAACTTGATAAATAATAAGCAATGAAAGGGCATAAAGTAAATTATTTATTTTAATTGTTAATTTTATATAAAAGACAATGTTAAACCTCTAATATCAATTAACTTTTATATGAAAAATCTTCTTTTTGTGTTATTTTTTTGTTATTATTATTAAAGTAAAATTGAAAGATGAATATATTCGGACCATTGTCATTGCAAGACTCATTGTCGAGATGGAAAAGGCAGTAGGACAAACACAAACGAACAAAAAAAGCTGATTTAAATAGGTTTTACTTTTAAATGGAACCATTTTGTTGCGGCATTGAAATAAATATACGAATGCGATTACAATGAAAACAGTTTCGGGCCGAGGTAGTAACAATTTTGCGCACTTCAGCGTTGACGTAATCACCATTGCAAGTGATGAACACATGAGCACCAGCAGCACTCTCAACAACGCATTCTCGCACATGCAGACAACCGAGCACGAAAATAAAGTGTATGTAAACAAAAGCGAGGGTATACAAAAGTTCTATAAAGCCGTTGCGAATCTGCTTAAAACATCCCGTCGATGGTATAGTTCCATGCTCTATTTTGTATGACCCATATTATATTTTAATACACGTTGAAAAATATATAGGGTTGAAAAATTAATTAGAATAAAAAATTAGGCCAGATAAAATCAGATTAAATTAATGAATAATAATATTTCATTTGATTCAATTTCAACCGATAAAGTTGTTGAAATAATAACAATATTCATAGGCAGCAAGATGTTGTTTAATAATAATAATATAGATACATTAAATTAAATGCAACGTTAAATCGAATATTTCAATATTTTAACTGAAAATTACTTTATTTATTTTATAACACATTGAAATAAAAACAACTAGAAACACACTTCAATTACAATTAAAAAATTTAATGTTTTTGATCTGTAGTTAGTTAGTCTGTAGAAAAAACAAATATACATTTCATATATTTTTTTATTAATAATTGTGATAATTAAGAATTGATTGAATACTTTTCACTAAATTTATAGATTAAATTATAAATAAAATGATTCAAAATTTTAGAATGCTTTATATTTAGCTGGTAAGTGGAATTGTATCAGTGAGTGAGCCAAACAGAACTGTAAAAATAAATATTATGATTTTATTTTTACGTTTACTACATGAATCCTTTCGAATGCCAATGGCATATGTTGAAAATAATATTGTCTTTGTACAGTATCATATATTTTATTAGATTAGTAACCTATAATTAACCCAAATTTCATATAAAATTATCGTGAATGCTTATTTTTTTTGCACTTTATTACGTCAAAGTGAAGGCTATGTAAATTTGCAACATAGCAACAAATTAACCTAACGTTGAGATCTTGCTCAAAGTTCAAGTTTTATTACATCCAGTTTTTATTATTTATTGAAGCTATTAGAAAATTAGAAACCGGTTAATTTGATATTATGTATAGATCGATTTGATCTTAAATTATAACTGTAATTGATAACAATATATGAAATAAGTGATTAGATTTTGTATTCTATACATTTTTGTTGATGTACATTGAAGTGAGATTTCTCTATATATTGGAGATTCGGATTTTATGTCAAGGCTAGCGATTTTCGTAATCAATAAATTTGCGGAAAATCCTGTAGGTCGATGAGAAATAAGCATATATTTTGCAAGAAGCATATAATTTTTAAAATTCCATTACAATTTTAAGAAATGAAATTTATGTAATCAGAGTAAAAATAATTAACTAAAAAAATGATTATCGGAGCGAGACTATCGTCTTTCGTTAACAAAAGAAAATAAAATGAAAATCGTAGCAAAAGCATTGTTATTTCGGAACAAGTTCAAAGGACTTGAGATGCGCGTCAGAAGCATTCCGAGTTAGTGAAAATTATAATGTGCACAGCATGTATACAATAATTAATGCACAGATCAGCGTAAATCCAAAACAGCATCACACAATAATAATGGTCACCATTTTCAAACTTCGTTGCTGCGAGTTTTCGTGGACATTTTCGCGCGTCCCGACGACGTTTCCAAAGTAAGGCGCACTACTGAAACGATCCGCAGACCGACATCGCGTTTCATACAAAAAATTTCCACGACCTTAAACGCTACTAACACGACGTCCACACACTCCACAAAACATACAACAACCTACGGCCATGTTCATATGTTTGTACATTTGAAATGCACGCGTGTGTAGAGCATTAAGTACGCGCGGTGAGTGCGCAAAAAAATAATGAAGGAAGCAAAATTTCTTAATTTGATATACACATTTATTTACGTGTAGACGAGTTCATTTCAAGATGCCCAGATCAAAGTTTCCTTAAACGCAGGATACAATCGCTCTGATTTACATAATCCCGTAACGCTGCCGCTGCCGCCTTTAATTGTAATCCGATTTTCTGATAATCCCGGTCACAATTCGTGATTAGAATCGCTGCCGACTTATGTTTTCTACAACTCAAGTCTTCGTTGCGAGACGATGATGATGATGATATTGTTGAGCGTAATAGCAAATTTTGACAAATAATGTAACGCACACACTTTACGCTTTTGGGAGGAGGAACGCTGTGAAACCATAAAAACAGATATAGTTCCTTGTGCTTGCAAATCACAATAAACAACAATTTAACTAATATTAGCAATCACATAATATTAAATGACTATTACCATAAAACCGTTTATTGTCAATTAAATATATTTATTTATTACAAGGATACATTTCAAATTATTAAGACTTATTACTCTAGAAAATTGTATTTGCTTTTGTCCTAAATTTACTACATACATGTTACTTAACTTTCATAAACTGTCAAACATCTGTGTTCTACTTTAATGAAATAATGCAATATTTCTTTAACCCTTTATGTATGTCTTAACAATTTCATGTCCTGCTAAAAAGGTTAATGAGAAAATTATTAATGGTTAAATAGACCAAAATAATATTTACTATTCATTAATACTATAATAAGAAGGTATTGCAAAATTGCAATTTACAGTTGTACCTTTCGCAAATTCTTGCGAACCACAGATTAAATCAAACATCGCGCTATTGTTACGATTTTGCAAGTCATTGCGCATAGATCAGAACTATCTTCCAATTACATTAAAGATTATCATTGATCGTTTGGAATATTATAAAACTAACAGTTACACTTATCATTAATCTTACAGTTGGTTCAAAATCATTATATCATTGAATTATTAACAAAAGCTCGTGAATATGTGACTGTAAATCCGATATGAATAAACCATGGCAACGGTGGTAATTTGTAATCTGCAATCAACGCTGTGTTATTTCTTTTTTGAATTATGATTCAGCAAACATCTTCGTAGTCGAAACAAAAATCTATTATTAAGCTTATCCACAATATTTTGATACACTCGTTACCCTCGGCAGTTGTTCAACTGTCGGTATATTCAGTACGTGACGTCGAACGAATATTTGCTGTGCTACTCATAAATCCTTCCCAATATTTCTGAAACGTTTAATTGCGAAATACCGGAGGTTAAATAATGTAGTAGGATGTTTGACGGCGCCACGAATCTCGAAAGAATCATCGATATTTTTATGCATACTCTGAAAATAGATGGTTTATAAAAAAAAAGTGTGCGCAAAATATGTATGTGTTTTTGAAACAAAACTTATTTTGCGTCCGTTGGCCCAATTGAAAGCTGGCTCACCTCAAGGTATTCACAACAAACCAAGAATAAATACCGCACGTATTTGTGTAAAACGTTCCAAAAAGCCAATGGCATTGCAGTTTCCGATCTATAAAAATTGCCGTTAAATTGGAAGCGCACAGTAAAAGCAACGAACTGATGAATATTTATATCAAAAGTTTACAATCCAATCTTCCCCCGCAATTGACGAATGTTTATGCACAAAAAGTTAAATTCGCTTCGATTCCCATTCAATTCGCAGCTGCGACATGACTTATAATAATGTTCTGTAATTTTATTGTTACGAATTCCTTGGGTTTTATATCACTTTGAACGATCTGGATGAAGTTATGCAAGTGGGCGTTTGCCGCTCCATCATTTCTCTTCTCTTTCTCTCTTTTTTCCTGTTCAGTGTCAATAAACATTTAGCATGAAGCAATTAAAGCGAGATCGAAAATTCAAGTGGCCCCAGTGAATTGAAAAGCAGATGGCTACGAACTGTAGAGAAAGAATTGAACATAAATCGGTGTTGCAATTAGGAGCAAATACGTTTTGTAATTAATATTGCGGACGGCGAAAAAAATATAAATAAACTGACGAAGGCGATGTTTGAAATGTAAACAATAATCAAATGAATTGAAGGACTTCAAGTCCATAAAATGCATACGAGTTTAATTTCGTTACGAGTGTTTCATAACGAGCTTCAATTCAAGTAAAATTAAATTGTAAGTTTTGTTTAAAATTGCTAATTATTATTACTAGATATACGGTCTTATCACTGTTGATTTTATTAATATTTTATTTATTATCTATTGTATCAATAGGCTTGAAATTGAAAACCATTCAATAATACAAACGATTTACTATATGCAAATATAATGTATCAATTACTCTAAATATAGATTAAACAAATTCCTATTTAGATTGTTTTAAATTATTATCTTTTAATCTTTTAGATAAACAATTAATATCGCATTGTGATATGAGTACTGATAGAATAATAAAATGCAGGAACTACTATACAATAATAATCGATTTGGTTTGATAAAATATATTTTGAGAATAATGACAAGTGAATTACCTAAATGTTTCTGCAAGTGGTTCAAGAGATTCTACGCGAAGTATATATGAAGATTGAAAGTTTTAATCTTAATGAAACTGTTTCTTTATAAAGCAACTAAATTATATTTTAAAGATGAAGATATATGAAATCACCAATTTACAAAAGAATATTAAACTAGTGTTTTCATAATTATTTTTTCAGCAAATTAGTTCATTATGTAAAACGCAAAACGTTTTTGTTGTTGTTGTAAATAATACGAAAACAATGAAAACCGTAAACATTGAACGTTATCGTCTAGAGATGAGATTACTCGAGCGCAAGAAGTTAATTCTGGGTAACGCTTATCGTAATTTTAACACGCAACTTATATACTCATATATAATTACTAGGTATGTTCGTAGTGAACCGTTTTGCACGGTAAACCAAGCTAACTGCAAGTGCACGCTCTTAAAAAGGTTCAAGTACTAGGCAGTAACAATAATAAAGATTTTGCGACCCTAAAGACTCCCAGAGCAGCCAGACGACGGATGCCCGACTATGTCTTTCCTCCCTTTTACGACCAGACTCCAGATGTAAAGACGTTTATTTTAACTTGTTCCCATGTTTGGGGCACGTGCACCGATCGAGAAATGAAACGTGTACAGAACTCAAGAATATTTCCGTGCATTTTCGCATTTTTATCTCTCCTCTCATAATTTGTTCACATACATATTAACGCGCGTTTAGTAAGTGGGTCATCGGAGTTATTTCGAATCGTTCATGTACAACACAATGTTTAGCCCAATTGTAGCAACAACTGCAAATACATTAATGATCTCGAAGTGCTGGCGATATGAATTCTGCTTCTAGATTTACAGCATTAATTTCCTTGATGATGAAATATCGTAAATTGCTTCCATAACGAAACGTTGTTGTTGAATGATGAGCTGCTCCAAGGTTAGCCGAAGCAATTTTCATCACCCGAAATAGCACATAGTTAATAAGATAATACAAATCACTCCAATTATGTTCGATGGGCGTGAAATGTGAATGATGTAAAACGTGTGGTTTGTATGGGACAACGGGACAATCCTCATGGGCGTTCTCAGTTTCCAATAACGCGTTTCCTATTGCTAATAATAATAATAAGAATTCGCAATGCTTGATGTACAGACTATGGATCTTATTATTATGTGAATACGTTCGTTAGCGAAGGCGCCACGACCAGATAAAACGGCTAAAAAACGAAACGTTAATAAATAGCTGCAGCACAATGTCGGGTATTGAGGATTTTCCGTATCATTAAACTAATTTATATAATTAACATTTCACAAGACTCACAAAGCAATTTGATCTATTAATAAGTTGTTTTGATTTCCTATACTTAAACGCTAATGCAAATAATACATTACTGTATTGCATTTTTTTTAATCAAATTTTGTTATATGAAACCATCATTCGCAGTGAAGGTAAATAGGTTGAAAATGAGCTTCGAGCCTATCTAAACATACACCAAAAAAATCAATATTTCCTATTACTTAAAAAGTTCCCAATATATCACATTTAACCTTCAACAAATCTCTATGCAATATTCATTATTTACTAAAAGCTTTCGTAAAAGCTTTTTCAATAATTTATTTTTTTCAATATAAAATTAATTATGTGATAGTTTTCTTTCACACGTTTCAACGATAATCTCTCATAGATTTAGAGAAGCGCATCTCGTTCAACCTAACCATTTGATTTCCATTGCATTGTCTTGGATATTTCAGTTTATTGACATTTGCAAACTGGAATGTTGTACGCAGATAAACGTCTTTCTTACTCGAGCCGTAATGCATCTTGTGTACGTTTGCCTCGTATATAGAGCGTTATTCAAAAGCTGTGACTCATTCGTAAAACGTGGAATATTATAGTTACACAAAAAGTTGGTACTGCAATGGTTCTGCATTGTACAAATGTAAATAATTTAATTAACTTTCATTGAATTTTTAATGCAATGGAAAACTCATTGAGTCACGAGATATTTTCAATTCCTTTGAAAGTTACTAAAAACCATATTATAAATCAATTTAAATCAAGATTAATTTAGGTACAAAATATATTTTAAAACACTGAAAATACTTTACAAACCTGTCGATGTTACAAGCTACAATAATACGTACCTGAAACAAGAAGAAAAATTGGAAAATTAGATTTAAACAGAAAAAGTAGAATTCGAAGGGTAGAATCATCTTTAATATTTCTTATTGAACGAATTATTATGGATTTTTTGTGATGATACATAAATATAAACAATTATGAAACTTTCATATCATAAGTGTTTATTCGTTAATAAACAGTTGCAGATAAATATAAAATTGTGTTTGTAATGAAAATAAACAATGATAAAGTTATTTGTCGTTTAAGAAAGAATCATATTAGATAATACCGTATAAAAATAAGTATGACAGCATAGCCGCATCTTTTGCAATGCAAACAGCATCGTTTGTGTACAAAATGTGTAAGGAAATTGATTTCCGCGGAATGCTCGACTCGCATATCATTGCCTGACCTCACACGTATAAAAGGGAGTGTAACCGGGCATTAAACAAAAATAAATTAGCAACAAACCATTAAAATGTAAATAAATAATAATAATAATTTTGAAAAAAAAGAAAACAGTTTTGTGCTCGCGCAAAATCCTATGAATAAATTATCGCCGATGGCCCCGGATGGCTCGTAAATACCGATGTATTTGCATAACCATCGACGTTTGGCGATTCGGTCGAAAATTTGCCCAAATATTTTGCGCCAACGCAATAATAATAATAATAAAAAGATAATCGTCCGACGAGGAGGAGGAATACATAGAGAGAAAGAGAGACAAATAATAGCAGACTCTCAAAACCTATTGCAATATTAGCTTTCATTTCGCCAAAGCCGGTTTTCGAAATTGAATTCAGGAACAATAAATCTTCACGAACTGGAACTGAGTTGTTCTCGTCGAGCCGCTGCAAAAACGAGATTTAGACAATCATTTGCCCGATGCCCCGTAACGTATGACAGTTAATGCCTATAATAACATTCAATTCGAGAGGTAATCACAAGTATTGCCTTCTATTATTATTGTTGCAATCTGCCGTTTTCGAGATATCTTCAGGATGTGAGACTTGAAAGCTTGGGTACTCCAACTTCGAGTATCCATTAACCATCCAATGATTATTGTTGTTTTGTAAATTTATTGCACGGTTATCACAAACGATAACCACTCGAATCTATCAAACAAATTGAAATTGATAAGAGCGTCTCCATTAGTAATGCAAAAAAATAATGAAATCCTCTCATTCACGAATTCAAAATTCAATATATCCATTGTTTATAAAATCTATATTGTCATTGTCAATTGGGAATATCCACGTCGTCAATAAAACCGATTAATTCATTCAAAATTATTCTAATCTAATTATTTATAAACTACAAATTGGAATTATATACATTTTAACGATTATTATCAAACATATGAAATTTAGTGAAATTTAGTTAAAGTAAACTACTACGTTTGAATGAATTGGAACAATGTTTGTTATGTAAGCAACGTAGGAAATGTCAGAAGTAATTAATTGAATACGATCACGAAAATGAACATTTACTTACCACGATAATTTATAATAAACAAGTAGGGGGCAAAAAGAACGCACCGAAGCAAAACAAATGACTCAATTTGTAAAGAAATACTTTTCTTGCATGTTAAATAGCTCAGGAATACCGGAAAACTGGTTTCGTCCTTTGTGATTAAGCCTTTCAGCCGGACATTTATATTTTAATGTTCCAGTATTTTTATGAAATATTTTTATTTTATGTGTCAGATAAGCGAGAGGAATTCTTTTCATCTGATGCCATAGCAATAATAATGCGGGTTTTTGTTGATTAGTTTTGATTCATATGATTCATTAAAATAGTAAACATCGAAACAATTGACTTACTAGTATAGATTAGAAATATAGGCAATTCTTCAAATCGCCATCATCATTATTTCCATACACAGTAATTTAAGCTAAAAGAAAATATTTCTACGACACAAACTTAATTTAAATAATTGATGTTATTGGAAACGAACGTTTCGTTTACTTTACGATAATTGCAAAAAATAATACTGTACTCAAAATTTAGAGAAGTAGAAAAAAAACTAAACTAAATTCTCTTATTATACTTCAACTTTCTCATCATTATTGGTTGACTTTTAAATAGAAAATAGAAATCATCTTAAAAAACCGGATGTTGCGGTTTAATTTGTTGATTGTTTTTACTATAAATTATTGTTTAGAATTATATGCAATTTCCTTTTTGCGGCTATATGATGATCGTACGTTCTTGCATAAATTAAAATATTAACTAATCGATATAAATAGCTTGGAAATTAATTAGTATATTTCGAATGCCACTCATTCGAGGCTATTATCAATGAGACACAACAAATTATATAACATAGATTTTTTTCAATCGAATTAATTCAAGTCTCATTTCCAATAAAATATCCTTTTCCAGTTATTTCTTTTCCATAGTTTAATTACATTGAAATTACTTTTCATTAAATTATACTTATTTTCAAAGATTCATCGCTGATAAAACTTATATTAAATTGTTAGCTAGGACATTAGTTAGTAATTTTAATTGAGATAATTAATAAATAAATAAAGATGTAACCTACCGCATTAAATCCATACATATTGAAATTGTGTGTCAAGTATCAGTGGAGCCGTGTTAATAAATAAATCCTGGTGTCTTTTTCTCTCGTTAAAAGTGTTATTAATACTATAATTGGATTACGCAAGTCACAGTGCTATTGTTTCTAAGAGTCAGGGACGTTTTGTATGGCGCGGCTCGCGGTTCAACACCGACTGATTTCCTACTGATCCGCGAGTATCGCGACTATTCGAAGAGAAGACATGCGGGTGGTTGTTGAAGGCAACCCAGCGCGACTTCCCAGCACACATGGGGATTAGGACTGAATCAGGATTTACAATTCCCAGGACGCGGCGCGGAGAATTCGCGTAAAACCCAGATATCTCGATAAACACTTTTTCGTTTTTCTGTTTGCATGCAATTGAATCAGGTAAACATTATCATTTTATCTGATATTAGGAAATACATGTGGTCTGAATGTATTCTGTTATTCAATAATTGTTCGGAATGATATTCTTCTCTCGGATTCTCTCCAATGTCGTTTTTTATTTCTTGTTGTTTTCGGCAAAACGTGGTTCAGCGAGACCAGTTGATTAAATCTTCGGTGATGGCCATAAAGAATTGCCGAGCCGTTGGTTGGTTCGTTCGGGGGAGTCCTTGAAACAGAAACCTTCTAATTTGAATCCGGATGGTAAATAAATAAAAAGAATGAACCTTAAACGGCAGCCAGACTAAAAAAGGCCCACAGCTAAAAGCGATTCATTATCATTATTATCGTTTCGTTGTAGCGTTTTCAACGCGCACACATCGCTTCGCCAGACAAATCATTTTCTATTTAATAACGCAATGGGACATTACGCTTAATTTATGTAGTGGGTGCCAAACACGGAATCGACATTTGGTTTCTAAACAGTCGCTGAATAATTGATTCGATGATCCTACTACATCCACACACTGTACTTCCATTGTACAGTTATATTGGACATATCATTGTAATGTAATTTAGATTATTTGCTTATTCAATCCTATTTGCATATTTGAAAAATTTCTTTCATGCTTGAATATAACACTTGTTTTCTTGCAAAGTACGATATATACTAAAGATTCATTGTAAAAACCACAACGTTTCTTGCCAAATTATATAATTTACTATTGATTCTTCAGCGACAAATTCAATGCGGAGAAATTTTGTAGAGAGTGGGAACATGGTTGAAAAGAGAAAGCTGCATGTACATGTTGAGAAAACTAAAATATTTGAGAAAAATGGGAGAAAATTGCGATATATTGTGTTACACGCATATTCATCACGAACATTTCAAATTACAAGTAATAATTAGAACAAATTTTCTAATATAAATAATGAAGGGAAACATAATAATAATTGATCAACTTAACCAAAACGACAAGTTATATTATTTAATATGAATTGTTACTTAAACAAGTTATTTCACTAATTTGTTTATTTATAGAAGATTATTTTCATTCAAATAATCTTACTAATTATTATGATAATCTTAACACGAAAAAATAAATTCACGTAAATGAGATCGTAATAAAATATTTCAGGTCGTTTGAACGAGTCCGCATTTAATTATGTCCGCGGTCAAAGTGCAAATAACTGTAACGAAAGGACCTCCAAAACTAGAATATTACGAGACTCGAAAACAACGTTTGGCCTTTTCGTGCTGGAAGTAAAAGCCGCTTGCATCAAGAATAAGCAGGGCGTTTTATGTGAGAAGTTTATAGTGTTAATGAAATGGTCTTCAGGTAGTAGTGGAAATGGTACGAGCAGGAACAAAAGAGTTGTTCGCGTCAAAGCAGAAATCCGTTCTCCTCGTAACACAATCCTTACCGCAATTTATTTACTCGAATATTTTATTTCTTTCAAACAGAATTATGTTGACGTCGTAGTAAATATGTAAATGAAGAAATCTTAAAACGCACATACATTTATGCTTTTTAAGTAAATTTATATTGTAAATCTTACATAAAGGGAATTAGGATAAATTAGTGTAAATAATGAAACAAATTTAAAAAAAGACCAACTATTACTGCTCTTAGAAAGGCCGCAGTCAAATAGCAAATAAATTACGTATAAAATTAATTGAATTTTGATTGGATTTATACATTTTGGTAGTGTATTTCAACATCTTTAGTGGGTGACCGATACATCTAGTGTATCAGTGTCAGTGAATAGTTTTATCTATATAATATGGGATTTAGCTGGATTTAGATAATTTTAGATAAATAAAAAAAGTTATTTTTTTGAATATTTAAAAAAAAACATAAGGTTGCTTACTTAAAATTGCGTGTTTAGCCTTTGCAAGTACAGGTTATATATAAAATTGATTAAAGTCAGTTATACAATACTGTAATGTATACAGTGAATAATAGAGAACATTAATATCTCTCCACACCGTTAAACGATCACGCATTGTATTCAAATCGAATTGTTTTATGAAGTCGAATTGATTGGGCCGCAAAGTGCTGGCAATAATTTGCATGATTAAATTCCATAAATAATTTCCAGTTTCTGTCGAGATCGCCCACGCATCGAACACGAATTAAACAAATTCTCTATTCGCTCTCTCTCTCTCCGTTTTCTCGTGCATTTCACTTGCTCTCTATTTACAGCACTCGTTGAAAATGTAATTTTTCTAATGCATTCCAACAATGGAATCTGCATACAACACTATCCATCATATCCGAACAGAAATTCGTTTCTGCGATTATAGTATGATGGATTGGTTCATTGTCATTAAAAAATGAGGCAGCTTTTAATTGGATTTCGTGTAAATCGTTTTTAATCTACCCACAAGTAATTATTTATATGCTTACATAACAATCTTAAGAATACAATTCATCATCGCTCAACATTTATTCATTTCGTAAAGCGAATCAGAATCATCTGTTGTTTCCGTATACAAGATGCACTTTATGACAAAGATTATACCAAATGTCATACGACAGGTTATTATTTTCAATTACGCAAAGCATAGAAAACATGGAGAAAAATATAAATACCAACGTTTTGATTCCAGGAAATGAAAGTGAATCATAGTGTGAACAAATACGTGATTCGGATGAGGGAAAAATTCGCACCGACGTTAATTGGTGTGTATTTTAATTCAACTATAAAAATCTTCGGCACAATAAATAACAGAAAACATCTTATTTATAGGTCGTTTCATTCATGAGATATAAATTGCTTCATTAAAATTAATTATTTCGAAGTGATTTCCTTCGCGTCGGATAAATTGCAAAGTTTGCGGCAACGATAAAAATCCGTTCCTCTTATGTCCAAAATATTTCTGCCCAATTACACCTGATGCATTATTCATGTTGGATGGCCTCACAACAGTAACAAAAAAATAAAATAAAATACGAAATCTTTTGCAAAACAAATGTACACTTTCTATTTCGCAACGACATTCGGTGAAATTTACATCAAAATCAATATTTAAACTGAGTTTTAAATTAAAAAATTGAAATCTGTATTGAAATGTTGCCTATAATTTTGGGTTTTCCATGAAAGCTCCCAAGATTTATTTCAGCAATAATAAAATTAGTTAAAAAAAAATGCGAGGATCGTAAAACGACCTACAATTACTTTCTTTAAGTAAGTTAATATTCAGGATCGGTTAATTTACGACATTAACCTGCCAATGTGGTCGTATATTATGGCGAATATACTTTCTCACCTTTTCGAGCCGCTATTAAATGAAGCAGTTTCCGAATGGACTTAGTACAAACCTACTCTTTACATTCAAAAAAGGAAGCAAATGATCCAAAGACGTTGCATGAATAGCTAACTGTGCATTTTCTTATTTCTATTTATATTACTTACATTTATAACTCTGCTGAAAACTCTTTCTGTTAATTATTAACTACTGATTATTAGAATACATGTTTCTATGTACAAATTAATTGATATAAAAATTTAATTACTATATTACTTTGTAATTGACAAAAGTGTTTAGTTTAAATTATACAATGTGAATGTGTTTGTAAATGAATGCATGAGTACATGTAAATGTATAAATCTTGAATAGGTGTATGCAGTTGGAGTTGATTGTTGGCTGTCCTAGAAGTAATTTAACAATACCTCTTTGTCAAAGTTAATAACTTTCGGTATTGCTTTTCGCGACGGCGAATGCGGAAATTAGGCGTGCATAACGAGCTGTTGCGGAGGCCTGGCAATGCGTCAACGTTGGAAAATGTCGTTTCTTTCGTGGTCGAAGCTTATTAACTTTTGCATTGATTTTCGTTTGCGGAGGATGCGGAAATTAAATGGGACGAACGAGTTGTCGGAGGGAGATCGCTGGCAATTTGTCGGTGCTGGAAGAAGGTCCTGAGCCTGAACCTGAGCCTCCTCTCTTTCTCTCTCACGCAGCTCCATAAATAAGTACTCCGGGTCTTTTATCGCGGCGTCGGAATCGAGCGTTAAAGATTTATCAGAACGAAGCTGGGAGCGTTTCGGATGACTTACAACTTAGCAATCGGCGTATTATTATTGCAAGCACCATTTATGTGCATAGGCGTGCATTGTGCCTCCTGCATCGGCCACAATGGCGCATTGACTCTCTTCAGCAAACGCACGCCAACAGAGAACTCTTGCATCAAGAAGACTTTTGCACCAATTGCACCGAGGATCGAAATTGCCAAGATCAATGTCACATGAATGAATCCTGGGAACACGCTGCGAACGAGAGAAGAGAAAGCCTTGGCATAGACGACAACACCTCCAAGCAATTTCCAAGTCTACTATGAATCTCACAATTTACAGTTTTGTATGCTTATATAATAATATCGATATACTATTTAATACTTAGTGATTTTATGAAATAACGGATGTAAATAGTGTAATGTGTAAATTAATAGTGTAAATAATTATACTGATGCAGATTGATCTCTTACAGGAATAACTACATAAAGTATCGAATATAAAACATCGATTATTTCATAAAATAAATGCAAAATTCAGAAGCATTAAAAACAGAGTCCATCACAACGTCCACCTTAATTTATCGTAAAATAAAAATTATGCATTTGCCATTAATTAAAACTGAGTACTTGTTCTGAGAGCTTTACTGTCTAATAATTGAAGGCAATGATGGTTTGCAACACCAATTAATCGAAGCTGAGGTCAAGTGAGGTTGATGCATGGCCGCAGCTATATTTTTCGAATTAAAATCTATCGCAGATTTTGCATCACCAATTAATACGCCTATTACATGCGCCTTGGAATCTCGAATTGTAAATTCGTTTTCTAAATTGCATTCCTTATTCGAGGAAGCAGTTCTCTCTGCTCATACATGGATTTATTGCGACCCGATGCCGCCGCTCATTTCGAATTGCAAATATTTTAGAAAATTGAATCGAACTATTACGAATTGTTAATAAACTCTCTTTTATGTTATTGATAATCAATCGGTCGTTGTTTGCTCTATTCCTGAACTCCTTGCCCCAATTATGTACGAATACTTAATTGGATATAGGAAAGCTTGCCAAGTTCTAGAATCATGCAATTTAACTTGCATTTTATGTTACATAATCTTGAATTTTTTAATAACAAAATTATTTTTTTAAATTTATCTAGATGAAAATATTTGTTTTTGATTAATATATTTGTATTTTATAATATTTACACAAAGGTTACAAAATACATGATTTTAAAAAAAAATATTGAAATGTATTCTAAAAACTATACATATTTATTTATTAATTTTTGATTGGACATAATTTGAGCTAAAGTTATAATGACCTAAGCTTTTTGCACTGAATAGTATTTAATACTATTTATATAAAATAATAGTAATGGAATATTGAGATAATAATATACTATTCATAACATATATGTTTCGTATTTTTCTTTTACAATAATTCATATTATTATTATTTCGTATCTGCATATGTTTTGAAACAACAGTAGTGAATATATGTACGAATTAAATATGCAATTGGAACAAAGACGCGGGCAGCAGCAGCAGCAGCATTTGCATCTAATGTCTGCGATTCGGTTTGAGGAAGAGAAATAAGCAGTTGATCCATTTTCTTGTAACGAATGCGACCTTCCTGGCACATCGGGGCGAGGCAGACCAGGCAGACTCTCCGTACGTACATACATACATACACAAAAACTGGTATTATCCTCTGTCGCGATTACCTAATACGTGCCGCGTAGGTAACACGAGGATGTTGACATTGAGGCGACTTTTGATCCATCTACAATGCCGTACAAGATTCACAAAAACAATAACGCAAATAAACTCTTGACTTGTTCGACCAACACAGCACAGCACCACCGTACACGCACATCATGAGCTCTCAACCACCCGATGGGAAACACGAAATACACGTTCTCGTTACACAATAACAATCGTTAAGGACAATTATTCTTAAATCGCTTCGCCCGGAGGACGACTTCAATGCAAAAATTGATTAAGATTGGAGAAATAAAAATTTAATGAAATGAAACGTCCGAACGGGCTTTCGTATATACGGACGAACAATACATCTTCCAAATTAGGAAATGAAAAAGATTATTCTTCACCTTGTTATTCTTTGTGCGAATCGCAACGGCGAGAAGATTTATATAATTTGTTAACATTGCGCAGCGAGAAACGGCTCTTAATTGCATTATAATTGTCGCATTTTACTGTTAATACGGACACAAAAGTATTTCCAATTAAGTTTAATTGTTTGTCGATATAAAGAATGCGCAAATTAAGGTTATTTATAAAATATTCATTAAATGCGACTCTGAAAACTAACGATTTTCCTTATTGGAAAATAACTTTATAATTATTTTAAAGAATTTTTATTGTAATTTACTTTAATTATTTATAATTTACTTTTCAAGATGTCAAAGTCGTACGGTTAATAGCCCTTTGTAACAGTTTATTTATTTCATAATTGTTAATCGTTAATCAAGATTATTAGTTTTGCGCTTATTTTCTTTTCCCAGAGGCTGTTTTTTCTCTATCTGTTTTTTTTGTTATATATTAGTTTTACGAATTATGCATTTATTCGTCTGTTTTAAAAATCAAATCGACGGAAGCCGTACTATATTTTAATAGCAAATAAAAATCAGAAACAGAACAATGCATATGCGATAAATCTTTCACAGTTCATCGCGTATGCAAATAATCGTGTAACCGATAGCTACAAATCATAATAATTATACCGCTGTAAAATATAAATTATTCTTAACTAAATGGATAATTAGATGTGCATAATAATCGCATTTACTTTTAATACATTGATGTTCGTTGCAAAGTATAAATTTAATGAAAGAAGTGTATAAGATATGCATAAAGAAAATATTCTAATTGTAAATATTCATCGCTAATTATTGTGAAGTTGCGTTTATTAAAGTTTAAATAAATATTCTCTGAAGAAAAATAATGTATGTATTTAAAGTGTTTGCCAAATTACAGTTCGAGGAAGTTTTAGAGCATTGAAATATTTTTTATGGCCCTTATATGTAAGGGCAGAAAAACATGGTCTATATTATTCCAATTATAATTATTAATGTGAGGCCGATAGGATCGAAAGGGTTCCATAAAAAGACAGTAATAAAAGCATTAAATATATTCATAACGAATATAATAAATATAATTAGTGGTCTATTCATGTTTCAGTTATAAAGTATAAATTCAAACATGCTAAGGTGTCCTACAGAAGACTGCACTTGCAGCGATGTAGGCAACTTCATATACATATGTGTATCGTAAGCGAGTCTAAGTTAAGTTGCGAATATTTAAATATACACTTATTACATACAGTACAATTGACTTGTTAAACATTCCTATTGTAATGGATGCATAGACTTATACGAATAAGTTTGATCAATAAATACATGTAACTGAACATTATCGTTCTCACGAGACGCATAACTTAAACGGGACATTAAAACACTCAAATAAACAATTAACTTCAGTTGTATGGAATTATTGTTGCTAATATACCGATTAGCATTAATGCCTTCGGAGTGCATTGTAATTATTCAGAACGTACTTATTAATGCCTTTTCTATTTATTTATAACTGTTTCTAATACGACACATAAATGTCTTTTCCTGCAATTCTCGTGTATTATAATGACCGTAATCCATGTACTCACCTTGCTTTCGCAGACTTTATGGCAGACGTATTTGCACACTGCAATCAAAATAAAGAGATATTATTAACAAAGAGCATTAAATACAGACCAATTTTTGCATTTTAAATTTAAATATAAATTCAATTCATTAAACGTACAAAACTTTGTGATTAAACGTAACTGGGTAATACAAAGTTTTATAATTAATCATAATAACTCAGTCGTTTTTAATTAAAGCAGTATAATGCAATCCTTTTGGAAGGTATCTGAACCCGCTCGTATTGATGATGTTGGGGTGTGATGCAATTAAATGAATTTGTGGATACGTGTAATGAGTGCAAATAAAAGTATAAAAAAAGGAAAGCCGCATGGGAAAAGGTTTTCTAAACCTTTCCATCCACCCACGAGCTGTAAATGAACACGGATACCAAGTGCCATTAACTCGCATAAATGCTGTCAATTCCGAAACAACCGTTTAAACTTATTGGAAAGACACTATTATTTATCCCGGAAATAAATTAATTGCAATTTACAACTCATAAACAGCGAGAGGAACGCCCTATTTCCCAGCAATTAAAAACATACGAGCTTCGAAGTCAATCATAAATCGCTTAAAATAATTCCGGCTTGCTATTTCTTGCCAGAAACTTTACCAGACAGCTCCGGATATTAAACATTACATCGGATTAAATTCGTATGCGCGAACTTCTTCAGAATAGACATGTTCAAGTGGAATATAAAGCAGACACGCTCCACGAAGCAATTCAACAAATAAAAACATTGAACATACGTACAGTTAATGTGAAAATGTCGTGAGATTTTTTGTCGTTGTATATATATATAAATTACCTCTGCAGCAGGATCCTTGATTATAAATCGGCTGGTGGCACAAATGGCAGGGCCTGGGCTTTTTGAAGGTTTTACATCGGAAAGCATGGCTCGGACCAGGAGAATTACATCCGTCCGCCTGAAAACAGAAGAGGAAATTGTTAGCTTGTGTCCGCTGTAAATCAACTTCAGGAAACGAGAAAATAGTGCGCACTTATAAATACCTCCCTGCTTTTTGAGGGCTCGCTCTATAATAAAGAAAGCAAAAAAGAGAACCTACAGCAGCGTAACGAAAAAAGAAAGTTCGCTTGATTGAGATTAATAGACGAAGCGTAGGAAGTTCTATTTGTTTCCGCGAAAAACTTCAACAGAAGCGTTTCCCGCAGTGGAAATCACTCGGATTTTACTCAGACTTTCTAGAAAATTGGTTGAAAATCGACAAATGCAGGCAATCGTTTCCATTGTTTGTTGAGACAAATCCGTTATCATTTTCTTTTGTAAAATGTTAATAGCCGCCGGCTGCTACTGCTAGCCGCCCCTTTCGTATTTCATGTAAAAAGTATCACAAATCGAGCTCATTTCCCGCCGTCTGCGAACCTCGACGATGGATACTATAAATTCTAAGAAGCTTTTATTGCGAAAAGCTCCAAAACGCCCAAGAAAAGCCTCCGAAAGTTCTCATATAATAGCAAATGGAATTTCGAAATATCAATTTAACGTTGGAATCTTGCAACATGACAGAGCCTATAAAACATGTTTACAATGGCATCTGCTTTATATTGGTTCTGTACAACTCATTATGCCAGGCTATCGACCGAGGTCTTTCATTTCATAATATTTATATATTTATTGATAACTTAACTGCTGTATTATGCCAACTATAATAAATTTGTGATATTACCCTTACCACGATTAGAAATGCTTAAGTACATTGGTGTCAATTAGTAATGAAAATGCGCTAGCTAATTCACCTATGCGCTTTAATTAAAATAGTAAATTATTCTATATTCTAATTTGGCAAAAAGAATAATTTTGCGCGAAATTATTTTAATTTTACTTATTTCATTTTAAATAAATCACTGTAAATAATCTTTGAAAATGACGAATATTTATGAATCATTGAAAATAAAAGCGATTTCCGCTTAATAATATATGAATAATGTATCACGAGTTCATTCAGTTATCTGTCTCCTATTACTATCATCATCATTATACTGGGAAGAATGTAATTCGCAGAAGATAATTAGGACTTTTACCGAAAACAATTACATTATGCAATTGAAGCGAAAGTTAAATTTCCCCGCTTAAATATATATATAATAATTTTAATCCGTGGATGTAATCGGCTAAATGGACGTAGTACATTTCTCATATCGTGTAGTTTCGCAACACGGCGAACATTATACGGTGCACTATAATTTAACGCAAGCTGCAGCACAAGAAAAAAATGTGAATGAAATAAATGTACATGGAATAAAAAAAAATAATAAAGTGCAGGGAGGAAAGAGAAGAGTTGAGAAACTGAATACAGCACAATTTTAATCACAATTAAGCGACGAAATTTTAAAGAGCCAAATTACTTTTCTGAAAATCTTGGGATAAAATCGTGTTATTATATTTTATAGCTTTAAAAGTTCGGCAATAGATGCTCTGCTTCATAATTAACTTATTACTTCCTCTTACACTTTTACGAGAATCGTGATTAAATTTTGCTTTCAGAATTCACGTAAATTCATTTGATTTCTTTATGATAGTAACATTTGTAGTAATAACAATAAGTAACAAAATAGTTATAGTTTCTGTGTTAGCATGTTTAGTTGTAAAAATATATATTAAAACTGTAAATGGTTTCGTCATAACTCGTCTTTATTTTAAAGATAGTATATATCAATAACACTGCCCATGGTATATGAAAGTAATTCTAAATTAAAAAATATATCAAAAAATAATATATACGTTCGTTCCCTAATGGATAGATTGAGCTTAGTGAAGGCAGTGTGAATCATTTATTATCAATGTCTCGACGCCTGACCAAATTTCTTCCATTTAAAGCAATACGGGTGAAAAACACTAAGTTTATCTTTTTATTGTGATAGCATAGAAATTGCTGAGCCGGTTCCATTTCTGAGAGAAAAGCACTGTATCTTTATTCCAAACTCGATCACTAAGTAATCCATAAAATATAATTCGAGCTTGAGGAATGTCAAAGTAGAGCAAACAAGGAAGAAACTTTCTTTCTTGCTGACAACGACAATCTCTAGTTATTTCTATTATAGGGTTTACAAATAATGAACTTAAAGAAAATAAAATTCTTGAATTTATTTATTTATTTTCAAAGATATCCACCATCCACAAGATTCGTGCAAACAAAACATTTTATATTTGACTCAAAGAATTTCACCCTTCAAAAACATTCCTGACGATTAAAAAAAGTATGCGCACGTGTATTTGGTGGTGTACTTGAAACATACGGATCTAATTTTAAAGTGCATTTGACTAGTTTCACAGTCAGGGTTAACATAAATGAAGCGGTTTATGCTTATGCGTTTTCGAATACACGTCGTTTAAATCATTCGGAAATATCTGTGTGTCCGTATTAATATAATACATATTTCATATTGCTAGAAAACTTCCGCTACGAATATGGGAACTTGCATTTGTAAATAAAACAATAAAAGCGAATGCTGTGTGCATGAAGAGAAAGATATGTACATATGCCCGAGTCTCTGGAAGATACATTGCGAAATAACTTGTACACTGTAAAATATATTATTCAAATTATCATCTTTGCAAGTTTCATATTTTAAAACATCAATGCAATTCCAATATTCATAGCATTTAATTCTAATGTGTGAAATTACGGAATGCTAATAATTAAAATAAAAACATGAAATGTAGAGAACATCCGTTGCAGGGTATAAATAATGCGGTGTGTTTGAAACTGTTTAATTATTATGTACATCGGTGCAAAACTATTTCGATGTTCAGAGAGGCGTTTACAAATTGGACTTCGCATCGTTACACAATAATCATAAATTCCGATCCGAACAGTCGGAACTTTTGGCGTCGAAATTGTTTTAATTAGTTGCACATACGTATGAATTGCGAACCTTTATTAAACATCCTTCATACTACTATTTTGTCCATTCCGTTTCCACCTGTGCAAAGACCAAGAGATTTATTCTCAGCGAGAAATACAAGACAGTTCTTATCGACATGGTTATTAATTCTAGAGTGAAATTCGTGGATAAAAGCCGCAAACGTAATAATGGTTGTATTCTTTTTTATGAGAACGATAACGGGTAATTACATTAAATATATTGATTTTATCGAACCGCCTTTGAGATGTTCTTTTTTCTTAACCCGTGGGCGTTACCCATAATTAACGAGTGTAGAAATTCTTCCCTCGCATTAGAATTTATCCTGCAGATGCATCGGGAGATAACAAAGAGCTCGAGAAAGATAGATTCTTTTATTTCCTCTTAGTTTAATAATAAAATGTAATATTAACATGTGGATGTAAGGCAGAATGCATTTAATTACGAATTATTAGCAGATTGCTCGAGGTTTCATATTCGCATCCGTTTTGCTACGCACAAAAACCGAACAAATCGCTTTGACCTATTCCTCCGCATAATGGCGGATCGTGAAATTTTATGTCCCGGGGCAAAAATCATCGGTTTATTTACGGAAATTGAACGCAGCGAATTCGCCTCGAGAATACCGAAACACCGTCACGTCTCTGTGCACGAAGAATATGTAGCTTCAAACGTAATTCAATTCTGATTTATACATAATTGACGACCGGGCTGCAATCCGGATTGGCGTTTGATTCATACCCGAAGATCAATAATTCGGTCGTTGCAGCTTCGGAATTTGCATCATAATAAGTGTATGCAATATAGTTGACCCAGTTCCCATTCATGCAAATTTCTTAATACTACTACAATAGTAATATTTGTCTTTTAACCATAGTTCAAATAACTGTCCTGAAAATTTTGAGCATATTCAGCCAGCTTTGTTAAATAAACTTCAGCTCCGAATTAAAAAGAGAAAATCGAAGTTCACAACAAACTTAAAATTGATGTTACTCTTACGAAACAATACATGAAATAGAAATATTTTTGTTTAAATACTAATTATAAATCTTATTTTCAAATTATAGATCAAATTATTACCGATAAAATAAAATGAGATGAAAATTTGAAGCATATTGGAGTAAATATGGTTTTTGGTAAAACAAGCCAAGTTTCGAGCCAGAATTATCCGCATTACACGGAGCGTATAACAGAAAATCGATCCTCGCTGAAAAAAGGAAGTAGATATTATCCCGATGAAATATTGAATATAATATAAGATAAAAGCTTTTCAATTTGTAAGATTATGAATTAAGAACATCGGGATTGGTATTTGTAACTGGAACTGCCGATCCGTGACCAATTAGAAGATCGCAATTTACTTCTCATATTTATTTTCTATTAACTGATACAATTTTCTTGTTTTCTTTTCTTCTTATTAAAGTACAACGTTTGGCATGTTTATGTGGTGACGATTTTATGCACCTTAGCAGTTTATTATTTGTTTACGCATCCTGATGTTATGACTTGTCCAATGTCCCATTAGCTTTAACGATCATATAAAAAACGTAACAAGTGACGTTAATTAGACTCTCACACGCTCTGATTTATTTTAATATGCGATTCTCGTCCATTCTATTGCAAACACAATTATATTTTATTGATTATTATATAATTCTTAATATATTTATAAAATATTATATAATAATGGGTTGAATCAAAAAGTGATAATTAAGCTCAAAATAACATTAATCATATTTATGTAAAAGTAAACTAGTAGAACTTTATAATTTAACCGCAGTTTTAGAGTATTACATAATAATTAAAAGTTAAACTTTTATTTAAAATAACAGTAAAACTTAATTTCAAACTTTAGAGAGATTTACATTGGACATAAATGAAAATATATACAGCTTTTCATAATTTTTGTATAATAATATTTGAATTAAATAAATTATATAAACATTATATTCTTTGTAAGTTATGCAAGTAAATGCAAAGATAATTGAATTAATTTATTATAAATGTTATTCTAAAAGTGCTAACTGCATAGTAATTTGATCAAAACTTGAAGCAGGGACGAATTTATAGTTAACATTCGAGTTTACGTCCAACTTTTAAGTATGTTTTTGAACTCTTAACCGCATTGACCCAATTTCACGAGATGCAGGAAATATTAGTTTGGGAACCACATATCATAGTCCTGCACTAGATTTTTTCTGCATTGTGCTCTCGACAAGTAAATATATTTTTTCAAAGAAAAAAAAAAAGAATCCGGAAAGATCCTCGTAATTTATTGACGACAAATTTAAGCGCTAATTTTCTACATATATAAATCATTCGTATTGTGTCGCATCATAAAGTCGTAATTATCCTGCGGGTTTGGACAAGTGCCAGAGGGGATTTCTGGCCCTGAACATCTACTTCGACAAAGCCCTAAGCAATAAAATGTTAAAAAGACATTAATTCACGAAGGTTTCATTGCGAGTTAATTCCCATGGAAACATGAGAGGTATATATATATATATATATATTTATGCAAGTATTCTTTGGAGGACAGATTAAATTCTGTTCCTGTTCACGCACCGAAGGATATCAAATTGAATTCACTAAATAACATATGGGAGTATCATTTTCTTATCGTAACGAAGGAAACCCTTGAGAGATCGAGGGTAGTAGTACTGATCACGTTTAACGAGAATCGCGAGGACTAAAGGTTAGCGTCTTGTGCGTTTAGGTAAGAATTCTCATAAAGTTGAAAAACAAATCGGATCTCTACATAACCGATTTAAATAACGTTATCGAATTATTGAAAATAATGCGTTTTTTTGTTGGAATAAGTTTAGTAATTTAAATAATAATAAAGTGCGAAAGTTTCAGTGATGTTTTCATTATACTTGAACTTCTGCTGGGACTTGGCTCTTTTATTACATCTATTTAGTGGAATGACTTCTGTGCATTCTCTAAAACGAAGAGAGTAGGAAAAGTTAATGAAAGAAAAATCTTACGAAATTTTACTTTGAAATTTGTACGAGACGATTTAAAGAAATGTTGTTAAATCGTCTATTCAAGCGTCATCGTAAATCACAATTATAAATGAGGGGGGAAATATATTTCCTGCTTCAGTTGTCGGAATTTTAAACATTAATAGCTCATGAATATTATGCGCGCTCTTGTAGTAAAAGTTTCAAAGATATACTAGTTACTCGAAACTTTAGCAATTCAAGCGAAAAAAGCTTGCGAGTGTAGGAATAAAAGTATGTGCAAAAGTTTTTCTCCATTATTATGAATATATTCCACTCGACGAGTATAAAGAAGCTACAAAGCGAAATATGTTATTATTGAAACTTTGCTTTAGAAATATGAAAATAAAATATTTCAGAAATTTAATTTTAATATCTACTTTTTTGCTGTTTTATTGTAAATAATTGCAGTCTTGCAAAAGTTTATTATGGCGCTAAAGAATTGCATAATACCAATATATTTTTTCTACAAATGATAGAAAAACTATATATCTGATAATATAATTTGATACGTGTAGAATATTCAATTACAGTTTTCTTGCAATTCACGGTGATTATAAAACTTTAAAGGTATCTCAAACCATTAATAATTGATGATTTTCTAGTACAGTTTTTTTTTTATAATTTGAAACTTGCATTATAATCTTGTACAGTTTTGTTAGTTACGAAACTCAATGTACGCGCATCGACTGATGTATTAATCCACCGTAAATTCTACACAAAAGATTCAATTTCCACACAAGAATATCTGATTGAAGTAAAACATTGTAAGAAAAAAGGAACGCTGCAATTACTTTCAATTATAAATTCAACACTGCAACCAAAATGGTTTGTTTGTTTTCAAACGAGTCATTCAATGATTTTATTTAATTATAGTCGCAGCATGTGTTGTTTACGACGTTGATTGAGTCATTGAAAATATATGCGTTTCAATTAATACCTCTTTCGATTATAAATCTGACGTGAATTTTTCAATGGGTTTTGGGTTTCTCGGTTGAAAGTTGATCATGGATGTTTCACCATTCGTTTTATTGGTATTGCTAAGACCCACCGCGATCCCCAGAAGAGGAGCCATCAACAAGTTCTATTAGCTCTCAGACCAATTCGATCTTATCTTCGACGAGTCTTGGAAACGTTTACATGATTATTTTTCAAATAAAACGTGGAAAATAACATTATACACGGTCAAGCTAATTGACAACAAAATTGATACATTGTTCAAAGTCTTAATCTTTCTATATATCTATTCTCATGGTAGTGGTAATCAAGGCTAGCTACGGAGGAAACATAAAATAGATCTTGTCAAACTACTTTAAGTGTCTGAGAGTGCAAAACTCTTTATTACTTCATTGAGAGACTACTTTACTCATATCTCTGTATCCGTTTAATAGGTGAATTTAATAAAGATTTAGTATTGTTTTTTCTTACTCAGCTGAGTTTTATATTTGATTAGAATTCAGTAGTGTAAATGCGGCATGTAATTAAGAGTTACTTCTATTATTTTTATGCTTTTAAGTATAGATGTAGGTTAGTTATTGGAATGTATATATGATGCCAACATGAATAGGTTTTAATGCGACACGCAACATCTCCTGATCAAGATCGGCCGTCGTGTTTGTAACAACATTCGATGTTCCTGCTACGAATATGATTTAATGGCTCATGAAAGGCCGTTGAATTATTTATAGATTGTTTTACCATAAACCGTTTAATATCAATATAATCACGGCTGGCTTTACTGACCACTTAGGTTGGGAATCGCTTCGAGCGTTTCGCGTATTTTATCACCAATTATGTACAAAAGTGTTTCGGCAACGGCGCTTTTAATCAGACCTTTTAACTGAATTGATATACCTCTCTCATACTAATGAAGTCATTTGCTGCGCTTTTAAATCGGAGGCTTTAAGTGGTCGATGCCTGCCGTTTTCGGAATAATTGAATCCCTCTCGAAGAACCCTGACCGAAAATCCATAAGGAGCCTTCTTACCCTCCGGGCAGCTAAGGATAAGGAGCACGAAGATTCCTGTTGCGTGTACTATATATAGTATTTGGTTTAGGATTACTCCGGGCCAAATTGCGAAGTTATAGCGCGCTCCGTTTTCGGGGTTTAACGCCCTTCAAGGGGGGTTTATTGTCGCTGCTTATCGCGTTTAGGGGATTGTCCTAATTCTACATTGTTCTTGTCGTTGTTTACTGCTCCAAGTTTTGGATTTACGGCTACCATCTAGATTTATTCTTTTCCTTCGAAATTGTTTCCTGCAATCCTTTTTTTACCACAACTACATACTTTTCCTCAGATTGAATTATATATCTGACCTAGATGCAATCCGTATATGTTATCTATAAAAACAAAAAAAAAAACTACTACTAACTTGTTACATTACACAAAATCGTTTATCGAAGGCAGAAATACCTCAGTTTATAACTCTTTGGCCCAACTACTAACATATAGAAAAATTAATTATGAAAAGCTGTAATATGAGACTGTATTATTATATATTTGTTAAAAAAATGGAATATTCAGTTGTAAAGTCACGAAGTACTTAACAAAAGTTATTCTATATTTTAAACTCAAGACCTTAAGATAGTGAAGAAAATAAGAGGTGTTGATATCAGAACGCTATGAGGGCGTTCTAGATTTACGTTATGTAACTTAATGTATTCAATGCTGCTGGGAAGCAGTTAATTACAAAAAGAAGGGATGGCGTAAATTACTGGAATAATTTATTTTTGGGTGGATTATTTTTGGAGATGTATACACAATACAAAGCAGTCATGGGGTGTAGCAAGTTTCATTGTCAGAACTTTGCCGCGCGAATTTCTTATCGTCTGTCTTAGTTGGATGGCAAAGGAGCAACCGGTAGACAATTCGCCATTGTTAGTGTACGTATACTACAGCCGTAGAAATGAAATTCCTGAATAATTCATAAGAGGCTTTGTTGATTCAGAACAGGTGGGTCCAACGTGTGGAGTGCACACGGAGAGAGAGAGAGAAAGAGGATCTGAAGATGAGTATGTGGTGCACACACATAGTGGTAGTGGTTGGTTGGATGGTAGAGGAACGATGAGGAGGATCTTCCGCGTCTTCTGGTCCGTAACTATCGCCACATTTCATCTTAATAAGCATGTAATGCTCCCGCGAGATAAGTAAATACGCGTGTTTGTTCGCAATTTATGCTGATTGAACTGGAATTCCGCTCATCGGGAGAGCAGCACAGAATCCGAAAGGGGGATATTAATTACTGAAATCCCTCAAGAAATACAAGAGATAAGTGCGTCTTCGTTTCAGCCTCCTGCCTGCATCTTCTTTACATCTTCCTCGTAACGCAGCAGCAGCTGCTCCTGCCGAACGCAAGCTTTATGGTGCACGCTCCAATACATGTTTCGATTTTGTAACATCATACTAACTTACTCTGCAGCTTGCCTTTCGTAAATTAACTTATTTCAGCTTAACATGACATCCCCGTAGTTTTTAGAGATTGCCGATATTAAAATGAACACAAACCATTACATGGCCACAAAGTAATGTTTGAATAATTTAGTATAGAGTTTAGGTGCAGAATTATTTTATGTTAGATTGGAATTCAAATGTCTCAATAAGCGAAATGTGATTTAAAGCAACAATACAAAGTAAGCAATATCAGGTTTGGTTTGAAATTAGCTTGTAAAGTATAAACAATAATTAACTTTACTGAATTTATTAAATGTATAGATTGCAAATACACACACACACACATAATTATTGTATATTGAGAGAAGTGAATATTTACAAAAATAAATTAAATAACTGAATATTGAATTCAACTGCATTGTGCCAATAAAGTGGTATTGTGTTAACCTGTAAAATACAAAAAGTATACGACCCAATACAGGTATTGTGGAATAGTCAATGAATTGTAACATTTATTTGTTTGTGATTGAACGCAATAAATTTTAATTTGTCCATCTGCATGTTCGACTGGCGAGCAATTTAATATGGTACCACTTGATTTAACGGGACTCGAAGGGGTACGTTTTTTTATTGTTACTGCAGAGATGATATCGATTATTGAAATACTGGTTACGATTCGAACATTTCGTTTAATTAAAATTGAAAACTTGTAACTTCGAGGATGGTCCACCAAGGGATCGATACGGGCACTTTTTTGTTTGGTCGACAGTCGATGGAATTTTGCATTTGCCAACTGGCGTGTCCAATTGGTGCATGGTGCAGCTGGTGTTTGGTTCGTGCCACGGCGGAGGTGGAAGAGGAGGCATACAGATGCCATCTCACAAAGGGCCATTGAACACAAAAAAGGCCACCTAATGAGACCCACGTGTACACCTTTTACCACACATAATTTGCACTAGATCCATACAACATGAAAACCACTCGTTCTTTTATTTTCGTGCGACAGAACCGCGCAGAATGATTTGATTAAATTTTGTATTTGTACAAAATATATATGTTCATTTAAGTAATTTTAAAACAAATACAATATCATTAATTAGTAGGAAAAATGTTTGAAATTTTACTTGCTTATTCAATTATTAGCAAGTGTATACAATAATTTAGTTAACACATGTTCAGTGACATACTTATATTCAATTTAAAAAAAAAACTCTAAGATAAACAGTAGAAATTTATTTGTTGTGTTTTAAGCAATTTCTAACTGCTACATGTAGTTTTATAATATTGACAATTGTATTTGAGCACGTGATGAATGTACGTGATTATGTGTACAAACAATGAAGAAAGTAAGGAGAAGCCGCGACGTTTTTTAACCTATTATTGGTTAATTTTAGCCGAATGATGATGTTTTTGTCGAAAGTGACCTAAATTATGAATGTGTTGCTAGTAGTAGGTGCGACACGCTCAGCTGAAGTAATTTGAACAACATCCGCCTATTTTAAGTGCGACTTATTTACGTCCCGCTGAAAAAACTCACCCAAACTTAGGATGTACACAGCAATTGAACGACGAATATAAAGAAGACACGAACAAGCTCACCTGAAACAAAGAAACAAAAACTGTTAACAAGTTATCAAACAAGTAAAATATAAAAAGTTTTTGTTTTTATCCTGGAATCAACACCAAAACTTATTTTTGCTTTGATTTGATCATCGAATTTAATCAACTATTATCGAATGATATATTTTTTACTTGTGTTTAGTAATTTCTCAAATGGATTTATAAGACCCTAAGCGCTAATGAATAAATGAAAACTCGTAAAATTTTACGATAACTCACCCTCATGCTAGGGCTATTTTCATTAGTCACTCGTGGAAACAAAGCCGATATCGAAATAACATCCCAAATGGTGAAAGTATTGGTTTTGTTATTTTCAAAATGGATACGCTGTCGCTATGAAATGACACTATTTCCTAAACCATCATTTATCAATTGTATGAAAAATATCAAACGTCACCGCGATACAAAAAAAAATATATGAGAGGAATAGAGATAAATAACTTTATTGGAATTTATAAGCGATGCCTCAACATTCACGTCGGAGATTGATTGTCGGGAACACCTTTAAGGCCTACCTATTTTTCACGTTGCTGGGATGAAAACCAGATTTTCCGTATGCTTCAGTGGAAAACACCGATATATCATTGTAACAGCTTTACCAGCATATATTATTTATTTTTCAAATTAAAAGCGATATTAGCGTTCATTTCGAAACGCTACCAATTTAGTAATGAGCAAAAACTAGCTTACGCCATGAATTAAACATTTAATTAAAAGCGGGTTAATTAATAATTAAAGTAAGGGTTGTGCATCATTACGCAGCAGTATTACACTATAGAATATTTCCTGATCAATACGCAACCGTTGTTAAACATTTGGCCAGGCAGAATTATGAATCCCTTTGTTTCGTTAAATATTTAATCAGCTAATAACATTGACGCGTTTATTTTTAAAATCGCCGCCATTTATTTTTATCAAGAGGCTTGTTGTGCGAGGAGTAACATTCTTTTTTTGTTTTATTTTCGGGGACGCAAAATGCGTGAGTCAGTGAGGCAGACAAAGCTTTTCAACCGTTAATGAAAAACGGTTATACAACAACAAAAAAAAAAGAATAAATCTAAGCCGTCTTACGCTTATTATGCATAATCTTGCGCTCGCTGCGATGAAATTGCTGTGCAATTTACTCCATAAAACGGTGTTTGTTTAAAACTGGAATTCAATTACATAATCACAATAATTCCGCTTAATTCGATAGTGGGCGCGTTCGGGCTTAGACGGGGTCGCCCTTTCGCTCGAAACGCCCCCGCTTTGATTATATAAATTTCTAGTAAATCGAGCTTAATTCAATTTGGTAAAAGAATCCGCCCAGAGCTTAATTCCACTTTGGAAAAGCCACGAAGAATAGGTGTTGTTGGTGTTCGAGATTGCGCAGCGACCGTTTCGTAAATATCGAACGTGAAACAGTAGAGGCGATTGCTAAATCAAGTTTATTTGCTTTGTTTTGATGCGCTTTTTTTTCTGTTCGCAGTACTGTGAAAAAAATGGTCACAGAATCAACAAGAATGTAACCCAATATCCCTGCGATTTTTTTTTTGGGAGAACGCGGATGGTAGAAAATAAAGTAAACCATTGCGAAGTTTAGTTTATGGCTTCGTGTTTTTGAGGCCGGATATTCCGGGGTGGGCAAACAAATCGTTACGTTTTACTAGAAACACCCAGGTGCGCGATGAATGCAGGCAGTCTTGTTTGCAAATAATTTACCTTCTGAAATTAGCCCCGAGCGGAGCGAAACAAAGATTTAACGTTGCCGTAATTGGATTATCATTACAAAACTGTGTACCGAATGGAAATTGTAAAGAGGGCATCGATGCGAAACTGATTTAAAGCCGCCATTCATTCAATTTCTATTCGCATGGATATTCGATAGACAAAAATAATAGATATTGATTGTTATGGTTGTCGCTATAGCAACTGATCTATGTTCTATCAAAATTTGAACAAACGGAGAGTTCGCTAATTAATCCAACAAATTCATTTAATCTAGTACTACATTTAAATTAGAGGACAATTACATATTTTATTCCAGTTATTATTATTATCATATTTTGAGCTTCTATTCAACTCAAATTGTATATTATGGAATGCTAATTGTAATATAGAGATTTGTCGGACAATCGACGTTTATCAAAGGTACAAATAACAATATTTACAGACGGTTCAGAATTTTCTTCAGTCAGCTTCAATCCCTGTTCAATGACGTGAAATACCTTTAGAAAGAAACAAAAAGAGATATTAGGTTGACAATACCCAACGACTTCCACCGTATACAAATTAGAAGGCGATAAATCTGAACTGTTAATTAACGCAAGCGCAGGACGCGAAGCATCACTTCTTCTCGGCGCCGTTTTTTCTTATTCTTCTGTTCTGAGGACGGACGGAATGAAAATTCCACTGGAAACTGCCAATAAATCGCCGGCCGTCGAACGGTTGCGTAACGAGACGACCGACGTCCAGTTAATTCGCGTTTCAAATCGATTACCGCAAACGGCCGATGCATATAAATTTTAATGCTGTTTTAATTATAGGAAAGCCGCTCTTCGGCACACTCCATCCGCGCACTAAACGTTCCAACTTTTTTTTCTACACCATCCATTCATGCTTCTACCATACAAATTAAGTTATTAATAAACGCTGTTAACTATAAACAATATTGCTGCAGGTGTTTCGTTAAATATACTTAACAGTCTAAACACATTGTTGCTATTTCTTCATTGAAAACTATAACAGTTTGTTTTTGATATGGCAACAATTTCAGTTTATTTCTAACAATTTTATAACATTCACCGCTGCGTCACTCGAAATCGGGATAATAATTTAAAAAAAGAAAATGAGTTCTAATGAAATTTCATGCATTACATTACGCTTTGGAAATACTGTAAACTTTATGATTTGAAAGGTTGTCGGCCGGAGGTCTTTCTATTGAATGCACTTCATTTTATATAAAGTTCATTAATATTTAATGGATTAACGTTTCAAGCATAAAATCAATAGCAATTTTCCTACATTTTATGAAATTTCCCTAAAGATACTCCGTTAAGTCGTTCGATGCACAAAAAAAATAATGCAAAAAACAGCTTATCTCCATTTCCACACGCAGAGAGAAAGAGATTTCGGCATAAAAAATTGCAAGGGCATTATCCCTTTTAGCTTTTTCCTGAAGTGCAGGATCTTTGCGGAAGAAAAGGTACAAGGAAGCGAAAAATCGAAAATCGCTTTTCCCCGTAGACGTGGGAAGTGCTCTCGTGTTTTTGCTTCCATTAAAGACAATTTCTGAACAATCAGCAGGAATTGCCGAACGTAATTCGCGACATCCTAATAAGCGGAGGCAGTAAAACGAGGGCAGGATGAAAAAATCACCTCTCGTGGGCAATAATAATTTTATTATTTGAAGCAAATTGCCGTCGTAAATTCCCGTGCATTTATCATTTGATGTTTTCGAGACCATTAGAATAATCGTCGATTGTGCTCCGTACTGTTTCCATTATTTACGATACACTTTGTGGTATAATATAATGGAGCTGTCATCGTGTATGTTAAAACACGCCTCTGTTCCTTTGTTACAGAGCTTCCCATTCCGATCACTCCAAGATTTGAATAAAAGCAAAGGTCTTCATGAAATAGGCGATAGATTCTCTGATAATCAATTACATATAGATTGTGTAATAGACACTTTGTGCTCGAGTATAACGCGAAAGTTTTATTAAGTTTGAATGTTTCAGAATTAATTAAAATTCGTACTGGAGAAAGTTTCCGAAATATTTGATAATAGAATACAGTGGCTACCTGCAAACACTGTCAATGGTATGCACAAATTTTGCTTGCAAATACAATACCCCTATTTTAAGGGTAAAAATTAGTATAAATTATTCTCCAGATTTCATAGTAAATTAAATGAAGAATAAAACCACAAATCATCTTGCAGTTGCCCGCACCTCCGAGTCTCCCCTATCAACGACAAATGGGCTTAAATATCTGACACCAGCTTACTGATACAACATCTTTGACTTACAAGGCGCAGATAATTCATTGGTGCCGCGACACGATGACGTTCGGCAATCTATTTTAATTTTGACATTTTACCAATGTTACATTTCCACGGCGACACGACCACAACTCACACCTTCTGCAATTCTCATTTCACATCTCTCATTACTCAGAACTAACGCCCTATATCGCTTTACATAATTGGCTGTGACATTCCAATTTCGAAAAGTATTCGAGTGTTCACATAGCCAGAGCACACACAGTTTCACCCGCATGTTGCTTGATGCTGGGATAAGGGTTTGAAATAAGTCGCTGCTAATGGAGCTAGGAATTCGGTTTCCCCCGATAAGGGCCTTCTATTTGCTGCAAAACATTTCCGGATAATCAATCTGCAATTATGTAACTTATTACTATCCCGTACATCCGTTACGTTCATCTGTAATATCTCTAAAATCAGATAATTATTTATAATCAATTGGTTAATGTTTCACTTGTCATCCGGTATAATAACTGATATTAGGTCAAAGAGACCTCGGTTAGTAGCCCTCTCGCATATACACTTTAAATAAAAATATTTTCAGAAGTTAAATTATATCATGAAAAAAAAGTAAATAATGCCATATCGATTAAGTATTCAGGAAAGTGGTTTAATAAATATTCGTCTTAAGAAGGCTGTTTCAGGGTTTTACTGTACAAAAGGCCCATTTATGAAATCCAGAGCATGCTGTACGGGGTTGAGATACCGTTACTCATGGGCCTTGTAATTATCTTACGTAATTTAGTATTTTGGCTTAAATTATAACACCTGCTCGGAAGAAAGTTCGTAAATTTGATGAGTTAGGTTGGAGGAGCATAGCACTGCACATACAAAAGGGAAACAATTAAGGCAGCAAAATCCGTCCTCGCATTAACAGGATTTCAAGATGAGATCCTTTAATGCTTCTTAGTTATTACATATTGAAATTATACGTGAAACAAATGAACTAATGAACGAAATATTTTCACTAGGTTAGGTTAATATAATTATTTACATTTAAAACATTATTTATTAAAATTACAATAAATTCTAAGAATCACAGACATATGAAATTGTAGTATTCGTAAACAAATATAGTTTAAATACAAATTATTCTAATAAATTTTTAATTGATACATCGGAAAAAAGTTTGTTAAAATTAGGGTAATTTCGTTGATAAGAAACGAGTAAAATAATAAGAGAAAGTTAAGAAATTCTGATCAAAATCTGAAGACATCCTCTTCGAATAATATATGAACTCACTATAATTAATAGCCGAAGATAGTTTGAAAAAAAGCCGCAACCACCCATCAAGTCCATTTCGAGCGGAATTATTAATCTCGGAATTGACGTGCATTGTGGTCGCCTCCACCTGAGTCCGAGCAGCACTCCATTTGCAAAACCCCAATTGATTCGAAACAAATCTCCGAATCATGCTGAACGTCGTTTTGCATAATGAGGCATGTTGTTTCGTTCTTTCCGATTCATCAGGCTTTGTTTTCGCTCTTTGTATTTCATCTTTGTTCGCATCGCGTCTGGTTATTGGTACAAGAGGTAAAATTATTAGCTGCGAAGTGAATTCGTCATGTGTTTTCCTTGCATACAAATTAAACGCGCTAAATAGTAATTGTGTGCACAGACCAAGTGACTAAATCGTCGTGACCTATTTCACAAGCATTAATCCCGACAAGAGAAACTGAGATCAAGAAGAATGAAAGAAGAAGTACTCTTTTCGCACATTTGCTCCGCTCATTATCACAGATAGGAATAGCTAAACGCTCCTACAAAAAAGAAAAGATAGAACCAAATCAAAACTGTTTATTGGAAAGTAATCGTAGAAAATGACCGCAATCTTTGCATTAAGGAAGCATCTTTACGGACGCATTTGTGCATACGTTACGTTTAATTAGGCTTAATGTAATTCCAATTGCAAGACTCGCTTTGAGACTCTCCGGTATTGGTGTCTAGTTCGGCATAGTAGTAATTTAGGTACGAGCCTTCGGAGCTTCCTGGTTAATTTAATTAATTCGATGCAGCATCGCCAGAGTAAATGTCGAGAGGATATTATTACAATGTGTAGCTTATAATTGCGCAATGGGAAACGGTGGATAATTTCGCGCCGCCGGCCGTTTCAACTGTACTGGGAGATTCTTAAATGCAAATCTTCCCCGACTGCTGCTTCTTCTACTTCTTGCTTACTTACATCTACGCCGACCGAGACTCCTTTTCCTCGGCATTCCGACCATTATTTCTGCACATTACATTTCTTGGCACACAGCTCCGCATTCAATTAACTACCGCATTTAACATTCACTCATTAATGTTTACTATAACTCAAATTCAATTTGATTTGCGAAATCTCTTCGCATCTGCATATTACTACTGTTACACTTGAGCTTCAACAAACAGCGGCAGCAGCTGCTGCTTGACACGGTACATAATTCCCATCAAAAGCAAAAATTCTTAACGTATTTCTTATTGTAGATACATTCAATTCCACAAGTCTAGAATAGTTAGCAAGTTGAATCTGTCATCTAAACTAATAACGAAATTGCATAACAACACGAATGCAATTATGCTTTGCGTATTTTTATACTTTAAACCTTGAAATGCAATTAACACAATGTGTTACTTTGACCTGTAAAATTCCGTATTTACTTTGTTGGAATAATTTTCAAACATTTCAAACATTTTAAAAATTAAATTCATTTAAAAATGAATGCATATAACATTTAGTATTCGTGTAGTAAACAAATATACACAGTATAATACTTCATTTTTATGATTTCAAGTGTGGGATTTTTAATGTATTACGTAAAATGCAAACCGTAATTGTGGACAATTTAAACTCAATTACATTCGTAATTAACTCGAAACACGTATTGTAATGTTGTCATCGAATAAAGATAGCATTGTTGCATGGAAATGAGGATGTCCACTCAGGCAAGACGAGAGAGCAGAGTGGTAGAACGAAGAATCGACTTTTTCATAGCACTCAACTACCGCGTTATTCATATGTTATTTACATACATTCGAGTATTTCCAGGCTCGTTGAAAAATATGTAAATATATAACCGACGCTATCTTGGAAAATTCATGCTGCATACACCTTTTTGTATCAATGCCGATTTATATTTGAGGAATCTTTGGTAAGTGTGGGCAATATGAATGAAGAGCAGTGCGCATTCTTCTATATGCAAAATAAATATGCACATATGTTTCTACCGTAAAGAGAGGGACGTGTTCGATAACGTCAGTGTATATGAAACATCTCAACGCAAGGAATTTTGATAAAGTTATAACGTCATTATACAACCACAAAGTTAAGTTTTTTCATTATGTATCTCGAATGCTTTGGATAACGTGCAAAAATAATTAAATGTTTGTGTGTATAAATTGTGTTGATACCATTAATGATGAAGAACTTCTCTTGCAATTTCTTAATAACTACCAGAGCGGATATTTCAATAAACTTGGTACGGAATTAAACTGGCGGCGTTCCGAACATCTATATCCATCGCATCAAAGTTACGCATTGAATATTTAATATTTCATAAATACTTGAGGAATCTGCATCTTTAAAGTTACCGCAACTAAACGTGTAAATGTTGAAATAAATTTTGCACGGCAAAAACCGCATGCCATGATGTCCGGGGGCTTCCAGAAAATTAATTTTGAGAATCTCAAAGCACCAAGAGAACAACAGGAGAACATAGAGATGAAAAAAAAATATAGGAACGAACCAACGTGCGCACGAAAAATTTGCATTTAAATGTAAAACGAAAACTGAATTAAGTTGTAACAATCATAAGAACATTCTCGCCTTTTTTATTTTGGACAAATGAATACTTCTCGATGCGCATATGAATGTCATGTACATTTTTTTCTCCACTTAAAACAATAAAACTTTACATTCTCTGCGGGGGTTAGGAACGCTAATAAAAAGAGGCACCGTTCTGTTTGTTGCCTTTTCGTTCCGCGTAAAATATTTACGAGCGGCCATAAAAAAACGGGGGAGAAAAATGAAAATAAAAGCGGCGGTGGAAGAAAGAAGGAAAAAAGCTATTTGTGGGTCAAGCTCTCGTTTAATATTTTCGAGCTCTCGGCCCTCGAAGGGCTTTATTAAATTCCGACTAATTAGATTCTGGGGAAGCCTCCACTAAATTATGAACTAATATATTATTTCGCTTGGTTGCCTGGAATTGCGATCTAAATTGTCAAATCTCAAAAAAAATGACGTAAAGGTGACCAATTGAGAAGAAGTAAATCATGAACAATTAGGGAAAACAGTACTAAAAATATCAGTGCCAAGAAAACAGCTCAAAGTAAAAGGAGAACAAGGCAAAAACAGAACAGGAAATAAAAGAATAAGTTCTGTATTTTTTTCAGTGTCAAATTTATATATTATGAAGCCATAGTGCGACAAGATCAAAAAAAAACAGTAACAAATCAATAACTGATTGAAAACAAAGTAATGTAATATGATCATCAGATCAAGAACATTTGTATTAGCAATGTTTTCCAACTTGAAAATGTCAAAACCGACATTAGATATATTTAATGTTCACACAAATAGATTGTAACATTCAAATAAAATTTGATTTATCAATAATGAATTTGAATTGAGTGAAGAACGCATGAATAGGTGTTTTCTTGTAATACAATAATTGGATATTCAATGAAGCCGGTAAAGGAAGAACATGATTTGTCATGGCATCACCATATAGTCCAGAGGGTATTGAAATCAATTGAGTTATGATACGGCCAATGCAGGAGTTTTTAAATAGTAGTTACAATGTTCGAACACATAGATCCAAATAGTGATTTGTACATGATAACAACGAATTCCTTAACGCCGTTTCGGTCTCGTCCATCGCATCAATTACTGTACCTCGTTGAACGTGCACGGCCGATTTTCTTTATTTGCAAAAGTGTATTGATTCGAAATTAATGGATGCCTATTAATATGCTCGAAATGCAGCAGTGTATTAATTACAGCTTAACTTTACGAATGTTAAATGCGGCGAACTGAAAACCGGCAAACCTGAAACTGAATATTCTAATTCCGCATGAAACGTTTCCGCCTCGTTCTGTTACAATCCGAACGAATCCGTTTCACGCGGTGCCGCAACGCAATAATAACAATAAATAGCAATTTGTTGCAAAGCTTTAAAATGCAAATTCGAAAATGTCGTTTGAATTTCATGCGATCGCGTATTTAGTTCAGAACGGGATTGTTTATGTACAAGCCTTGTTTCATTAGCTTTACAAATTGAGTGTAGCTCTTTTTATTTTTAATCGTGTTCATTTCGTACAACCAGTTGTTGTATTTGTAGATACTCCTTGTTCATATCCATTTTACTCTGAGCAGAAAAAAGAATCTGTGCCAACAACGACAGCGAGTTTCATTATATAGAAACCCGATAGTGACATGTGCATTTCAAACATCCTTTTCTCTCTCCAACTATCCATGCCTTCGATCCAATACTCTTGCTCCGAGATTATTAGTTGCATTTCCTTTATTTTTGCTTCATTTGCCAGCGACACGTTCCACTTCGGAGTTGTATTCTGGTTCTTATTTTTTATTATTTTCTGCAAGAAGTCTACGCTTATATTATTCTGCAGTAAAAGCTTCGCGTTAATAATGTCTTCATTTTGTTTTTTTATTTCCAAAAGAATATTTACATCTTCGGTATCGACAGCAGCCTTCACGTCACTCTAATTCTCTCGAGGAATCTGTTTAATAAACGCAAGCATCTGCGGCATTCGTTCCAGATCCTTGCTTATTTTCACAAGAAAATGGCACTGATGTTGATCAATCATGTGGAAGAGCAAGAGAACTTCTTGTTATTAAATTCTTCAATGGAACAATTGTTGCTCATCCAATATTAAAACTTGATTTTTCTAAAACTAAAGTAATAAGAGATTATGTTGTCTTTGCTTGCTTTCAACAAGAAAAGATTGTATACAAAATTTTTCATCTACTTATTATATTTATACAAATTAATATATTTTTAAAATTTAGTTGATATTTGTATTATTTGTTATAACAATAAACTATATATTAACCATTCTATTTCATATAAATTTTTCATGTACGTGCATTCATGTAATTAAATCACAATAGCATGTAGTAATAGCATGTGTGCTTTATAAGTATAAAGCATAAACATACAAAGAATCAAGATAAAATTCCAAATAAGAGGGCTGAATGTAGTCTTTTTGCTTATGTAAATTAGGATGGTTATTAAAATTTCCTAAAAATGTTTTATCAACCATAAACTTCAGCTATCAAGCTAATGGTTTCTTTTATTCTGATCTTAAAAGTATAAAATGTAATTAAAAAGATATATTTCTTTATTTTTGAATGATTTTTTGAATGATTCATAAGCAACACAAAATGTGTTAATTTATCGACCCCTCCCTATTTTATAGCTTAATTAACGATAAGAAGAAAGCATGGGAGGAAATTGTAAACATCCAGCTTAACGGTTGCGTCACAGATGTCCCATTGTACCTCCCCACCAAGTTATTCAAGTTGAATGCCGCACTTGAATCCACTTTACCACAGTACTCCCCCTAATTAAAACTATTTCATTTAGACCTGAACGCAGCAGATTCGCAGCAGATTGTACCATTAAAATGTACATTTTTCGTGGAATATTTTACAACAACAAAACAAATAAAAGGCAAATATTAAAATGCAAAACTTTTCATTTGAACTCTGCCTCCGGTAATCTCCGACCATGATTCAAGTGATATTTACATTCGTGCCCGAAACGAAACTATGGAATGGGTCGGTCTCGCCGTTTTAGGCGAAAACTGGAAACGCTTTTTCCAGTTCTTCCGTCATTTCGAGATCGGCGAGACAAAAACCGGCCGTAAATCAACCCCGAGTTTTGCGTTTGGATCTCTTTCACAGAAACCGCGTGCATCTTATTAAGGTCATTCGTATTACGAGCAGAGCGTGGGTTCTCCTCATCCTCCAGGTCTTCTTGTGTATCCTCCGTTCGTTCGTTCATCTTCGTCTTCATTTTTGCTCACATGTTCCCCCCATTAATTATCTTTGCCGAAAAACCAGAAACCCATTACATAAGTGATCCTTGTTCTTTGGCCGGTTCTGATGCCATGGAGGAATGCAATTCGGATTGATTTGTTGCATAAGAAATCCCGATAGTTTCGTTCGTTCGTGCAATGTTCATGTTTGCGTGGAAGATAAAGCGATGACGCTGGGATAGATCGAGAGATAAACGGGCGATGTCGGAGTCGGCGGGATCTTTGAATTTTTGTACTTGGATGCCGGAGTATCGGGAATGGACAGAGTTCACCGCAGGAATTCGATCCGTCGTGGAGATATGAATTTTATTTATAGGATTTTCACACTGAAAATGTTTTATGTCTTCTAAGAAAACGGATGAAGAGACATGCTATGATGAATAACTATTAATTCATGTAACTATTAATTCATATAATAACAATGATACATTTTTCTGTAACATTAATTTAAAATTAAAGACATGTACTAAATGTGAAAATATTTATTACCTATTTGTATTTTTTTTACATTATGAAAATTAGTTCACGAAATAATTTGTATTGTGAGTTTAAATAATTTTCATATTTTCATGAAGAAAATATTTGTTATTTTCTATTTACTAACCTGAATAAGTCAAGAAAGTGCTAAAGGCTTAACTACATGTACAATTTACATATATATTTATACAAACAGAAGGATTTAATAATATCTAATTAATTAAACTGTATTATAATAATATAATAATCGCGTTTAGTCAATATTTAAAGTACTTACCAAACACTAATAGATAAGACTAAACACTTAATTGCATGTGACCTAAGTACTAATTAATTACTTCAATAAAAAATGTTCTCACAGAGATAAAGCTTTCAGAAAGTATTAAAGTTTTAGATTTATGGATTGGAAATATGTGAAGCATAATTAAAAATTACATTATAATTACAGTGCTGAAAGGAAAATCTGCCATTGGTTTTGTTTTGGACATGAAATGCATAATTCAACGCTCCTGTTAAGAATATGATAGTTTATTGGGCGTTTTGCGGTGGAATGTCTGCAGTTAATTTCCAGCATTGTTTCTCTCGGCCGTAAAGTGCGATTTACCGTCGTAAACGGAAAGCGTGGCGCTAAACGTTGTTATATAATTCAGAAACCTTTCTCCTCCGATCGTTTTTCAGTTTGCAACAATAGTTAGGATATTTCACGCTCCGCCGCAGCTTCGACTTTACTATTTGCCGTTGATAATTTTGAAAAAAAATAAAAATAAACGTGGGTTGGTTTATTTAGACAGAGAGTGGACAATAGCATATTTAGGAGAGCCCGAAAATATTTACGAGCCCTGCGTCCATTCACTAGCAGATTAAATTCTGTTGTTCTTTTTTTAGCTGCATTTGCAGTACTCAATGAACAACAGCTCTGCATCATATCCACTTCTTTCTTTCTTTCCGCTTTTTGCAGAGCCGGTTAATAATACGCAACGGGAAATCGCGAAACGGATCTGCCGATATTCCCGTTCCGTCCACGTGCCTACCATCCATCCATTCACTAGCCGCAGTCCAAGAATGGCTTCAACCTCCATATTAGGTACAAAACATGGGACGCATTCGAGACTAACGCATTGTTTTACAGCATAGATTAACATTTCTCCTACTCGAAACCATTTATTTCAAACACGCTGAAAACGATTTCAGAGAGACCAGAGGATAGGACACACATTTCATTTCACTCGACACTTCTTGCATAACTACGTTTTCGTTATTACACAACGATGAAAGAGCGAACACATGCATGGGAATACAACAAATTGTTACTGTCACAATTTTGTTTTGTTTACCAAGACTATATAGAGATTTACAAATCAAAAGTTTCGATTTTTCTTGAATTTAGTGTTATTACTTAAAACATATAATATTTATCATTGTGTTAATTTAAACAGTCTTAAAATATATTAAAGTATAGATTTACAGGATGTTAGTTTATAGATAAACTATGCATATTTACCACATGAACGTTTTAAACGTATATGAATATATTTTAGTTAATGATATATTTTCAATATTTCTCATAAATTTGCATAATCTCTAAAAATATGAAGAATACGTGAATAGTATTATCATATAACTGTCGATCCAATATAATTATATTTAAATGCTATGGAAATAATGTTAAGTAAACCTTTAATCCTATTTCACGAATATAAAGCAGGAAAGCATAAATCTTGTGTCCGTCGCCATATGAAGATCACGGGGATGTTATTGTATCCCCTCATATACATGGATATGCTATTAAAACCACTTCGGCCGTTAAAGCTAAAAATAATCGTATTGTTTTCAATGGAGATTTCGTGACGTGAAAAGTTATTACTTCGTATCTCTTTACGCAGATTATTGTACTTGCTTTTGGTTCGATGTAACGACAAGCTGTGAATCAACATCTTTTCACACTTGACTAAATTTCTGTAAAAATAAGATATGTGATTTATACGCAACAGTTCGAAAGTTGCGTGTAAATTATGATGGGGGAATATAAATAGTATGCATATAGATCTATATGATATAAAATGTTTGTAATTTCTCATTCGAAATATTATATAAATTATTCTGATGAATTTAGTCTATTTTTCATCTGTATTGGTTAGATAGAAATAGACTTGTAAATTATTTTGTTATTAAGACAACATAAATTACATAAGAATAAAATAAATTATAAGAAGTGACTTATATAACATGAAAGTATACATGTGCAATTGGATTCATGTGGGACACTTATCTAGAAACTTTTTTTGTGTGTCTCCAAGGGCTTAAAGATTCGAACATTCGTTAAATGAAGATTTATTCACGTCACTTATCAACGCGTGAGAACTACAAGTATTCATGATTGCACATGTATTGTTTTTTTGCTTAAGATTTTTTTTTGATACAATATTTAATAAAGCATATATATTCGTGTAAAATTCTTAATTTTAAACGTAGAGCAAATTGAAAGACAAATCGATATGGGAAACCGAACGGAAGAGAGCGTAATTATAATTAGAATTTAAAAATACATTCTTGGCGAGTTTCTGGTTATAATTTGTAACTACCAAAAAATATGTATTTCTGTAATTTTCAGTCTATCAAGAATTAGTCATCAGATTACGTCAAAATAGAACAATTCGTGGGCTATAATTAACATTTCCTACAAAACATAATATTTTAGTCAGTTTTTTAAATTAAATTTAATGTTCATTGCATGGCTTAAAATTTCCAACATGCAATAATTGTCAGTTAAAATTTAAAAAATATATAAATGGTATTTTTTAATCAATATATATTTCATGAAAGAGTTTATAGTTTTGCGTTACCATAAATGAATCACTTGAAGATTCGAGGAATGCCATTTACTAATTACTATAATCTAATAGCACTTTTTTATATAGAAATTATCTATTTGTTAATTAAGAACTGTGGTTATTGTGAAGAAATACTTGTAATTTATCTGTAATAAAATAACGACACAGACATTTATTGATCAATTGACACATTTATTGAAAATGAAAAACACTTACGAGCCGGAGGTCGCATCGAGGAAGATTTACATTTTACAAGATTGCTTTACAGAGACATCATTGTTGTACATTTTTTTTCAATGCGTTATTTAATCAAAACCTCATCACGTTGAGTATGATAATATTATAATTAACATAGTTAATTATACCTAGTTATAAAATAGTAATATTTAGAAACAACTCGGTTTTGTCCCGGGATTTGGTATCATCACTTTTTCTTCTCATTCATCATACGTTTGTGTTAACTATTACAATTCGATTGAGAATATTTCTTGAGGAAATGAATATTCCTTAATAATTATTATAGATTCATAATGCAATTTGAGTACTATGTAAATTATTATAAAGTAAACGAAAACTATATTATAAAGTTTCATCCCCTTACAATGTTTTACCGGAGGAAATAATATACTATTACATCTATTTTAATTACATTTTAACTTAGTTGAATAATAATTCAAGAGAATATTGCAATAATGACAATGTTTGAGAATGACAGTTTAAATGGTGAAAAAAGGGGACTTGAAATAAAAATACTTCGGAACTGTTTTCATTACATGCACTTGGCAGCACGTCGGAAAGTTTAAAAAGTGGATTATACGCACCATTAGGAAGGTTTAGTGAAATTGCGCGAACTATTTCATATCTCATTGAATTCCACATCGAAGGCAAGAAAATGTACTTCCCAAATGCCTTTGCGGCGTTGAATTATGCATTAGAAGGATTTCGTGCTGAGAACCTATTAATTATTGTTAAGCACAATAAGTCCGTGGCTTTTGGGTTATATCCATAAATCCATTCGCGTAGGACGAAAGAATTACAAAAAAAATATGAAGCTCCGACTATTCACTTTTAAGGAAGCATAGACGCCGACCAGCTCTAGTTTTCTTGAAATATACAAGTAATGCGTGTATATTTAGCCTCGTACCCCCTTTTGTATTGGTTCATTAGCCTCCTACTTTTATACAAATAATTTCATCAAAGAAGCTAAAACCGTTTGATGTGCCACGACATAAATAACCAATGGCAGTGAAATTGAGGAAACTAAATCAAGGCAATTCGGCACAAATGCATTCAAATTATATCAATAACTGTTATTGATTTCGTGTCATGAAATCATGATGCTCATCATTTTATTGATTTGAAAAAATATATTATGAATCCACGGAAATTAATTAATTTTGTGTCAATATTAAAGATGATTAGATTAGGGGGAGACAAGACAAACGACGACACTTCGTATAATCCTTCATTTTAGTCAATCCCCAATAAATGTGGAGACGGGAGACGACTTAATTGAAGTCGGATGATTGATGATAAACGAATTATTTTTCTCTCTTATTTTAATTACGCGTTAATTATCCCAGCGTTGATTAATAAACTTTCCTATCCATCTGCAAATTAATTATCCGCGAAACTGGAATCGCCGTAAGATAAAATATTGCGATAAGGAATGAAATTAATTGTAGATTCGAGAAGCCGTAATTGCGAGGAATCGCATTAATCCCCACATATTTTCACACTGTTTCCTTAATAAGAATAAATAATGACGAGGAGAAACGGATTGCTTATATGCTCAACTAGAGTCGTAACTTTTAATTCAATAATCTTAGAGCTGCAGGAAATTTTTGATTTATCGCTCGTTAAGTTTTCATTTAATTAGTACCTAATAGACACTAACTGGTTTATTTTAAGACGTTTCCTGCCCCCGGGATTAATTGAACTGAAACTATTTTCTGCGCGATTTCGTTGCCAAAATTACCATAAATAATAATTAGAACGCTGTTTTTTTCACAATTTTCTTGATCTGCTGCCAACTAAACTTTTCCTAAAATACTTTAATTTTGAATCGATATATTGTTGTAAATATGCTGCAAAAACAGCGAAATTTAATAATAATATGTTTGGAGAGAAATGTCCTGACTTGAATACGATAGAAGAGGAAATATTTATATATTTAAAAAAAAATCTGTATAATTTTAGTAGAAAAATTAGTTATTATATATTTAGTGCAGTAAGGGTAACACCTTTGTTAATAATTTTTAAACATGGGAAATGTGAAAACAAAATGTATCTAGTTACATTGTATAATTCATAATTCATAAATGTATAAGTAACAAAATTAAATTTGATCAATGGGATTGCTGTTAGGAATGCTGAAGAATAGGCATCAATTAATTAAAATGTGTATATGTCTACTAGTCAAAACACCTACTCACAACCGGAGTAGTTCTTCCGCTTGCAGCTGTGGAAAAACATCGTTTAATGAGCTGTTGAGATTTGAAGATTCCGAAATGCCGTTGATAAATGGATTGTTGTAAGGAGCCGATGCTTTGCATTTACTCTTTCTTTGTTCGACACCAGCAAATGCATTGATGTGTAATTGAATATATGCAAATACATTGAGATATTGATAGTTCCATCCACTCTTGTTGCGGTATATTTGTGCGGCATTAGCGGAACCGTTAGGAAGGACTCTATCGGGAACCTCCACACCTAATCGTAATGCGCCACAATGCACAATGGCACAGCCATTTCCTTGTATCAGCCAATTAGGAAATTTAAATATTTACAAAGTTCTAGTCTCAATAATTAATCACGACGACTAATGAAAAGTATCTACTCTATAGTATTCTATTCTGTAATTAATTATTGATGTTTGCTTAAAACGGTCAAAAGCAGTTGGCGTGATGCACTATGTCAATACCAGCATAGGGCCTCGATGATATCCCGCCTTGCGTTGTCCCAGCTTCGAAAACTAGTTAATGGGACGGAGCACAAAAGGAGTCCCGCACGGACACATAATCACTTCTATACGGCTTATGCAAAATATACATTCGTCGAGGGTTCCAGGCATTGAAGATACTTGAATACTTGGCATTCCTAAACAAGCTCACGGGTATTTTGCATGTGCAAGCAGCACTCACTCACTCACTCTCGCATTCTCCAGACTTCATTTACAAATAAAACAAAAACAAAACAAAAAGGACGAGCCATTTCAATTATGTCGCCCTAACGGAAAATAAAATAGTCTCCTAATTAATGGTTGCACATTTCTCGAATTTGTTTTTTTTTCCTCTTATATTTCTCCATTTATTTATAAATCTATGACTCCTCCGTCTATTTATTGTCACTGATGGTCGGAGACTCCAATGTGCAGCCGGATTTGTAATTAAGGTCCGTTGTGCAATTCCTCGCGTGACTTTTACCCGGTGCGTTTCCATAACCATCCAGTTTTCCGCTTGGATTCATGCAAATAATGGGATAATTTCGGTCGTCGATGCCAATGCACGGATGAAATAACTCAGACGGGTGGTCTACAGATACCCCATGATTGTCCCACATAGTTTGAATGTTTCTGAACTCAGTGCGCTACCAATTCCACTTACTTAAATTACATTTTTCCCTCGTATAATTTCAGACCCATTACCTTTTTCAACCCACTTTACGAAACGTCATAATTGCTGCTCGAAAATATTGATTTTAGGCACTGATAAATGGTTAAAATTGTCTATGATATTTACTTAAATGACCATCTTCATAATTTTAAATCAATTTATGAATTGATTTAAAATTAACATCAGAGAATGGAAATGGTAGACAAAATATCAATTTGTATTTGAAATGAAACTATGATTATTTTTTATAAATTATATAAATTTCATGTTTATAAAATAAAGTAAAATTATTGAGTCTCTTGATGAGTTGATCTGTTCAAAGATAAATATAATATGTGGATTAATTTTCATATTCTTTATATTTACATAAAAAAGTAAATTGGAGAAATTGCAATCAGCATAGAACTATTCTTACTATACGCCGTGTGTGTGTATATATATATACGTGCGTATGTCACATTGATTTGATTGTGATCCAGATGAAATATACAGTCCTTTATATGGTCACTATAATAGCTTATTGAATCCAGTGCAGTTCGTATTCTGAAGAGACTCTCATATTGAATGTGTCTCGGTGCAACGTCTACTGGGCTGGTGTTATTTGCAGATTCGATTTCTCAGAACTCCAGGGTCTGCTGAACACGACACAATATGTTGTAAAAATAATGTTACACTTCTTGTATATATATATATATACATACATTTTGTGACACACTGCACATACAAAGAGATACCTTTAAAGATACACATGTACGGGTTGGAAAACGGCATTTCGTTCCCTGCCCAGACAGCATTTCCTCATCCTCTTGCCGCCGGCCCAGTTTCTACGAATTTCCTTCACGCAGTTAGGTAATGCGACACAATAACTTCCAATTTAGACACGACGACAATCCTAGATGTATCTTTGTTAGCAAGACGAGTTCGAGCCAATTACCAGATGAACCAGATTTGAAGCGCAAGTAAAAAATATAATTACTCACTGCGAAGATTCCTCAGTGGACTTGTGCGGACAAAGGACATACCTGGAACAGAAAAACCAATATAATTTATATTGTAATAACGCGCTAATGATATAAACATGTAGTTAATTTTACAATGAAATGTTGGTACGTCAGAAGAAAAAACATCAGCAGATGCGGCTGAAAGCAGGACTGCGTAGCAGTTGTTTATCGGCCTACTCCCCCATTTACTAATTATTTCTTTATCCTAATTATTCCGCCGTGTATAAACATCTGCCACCCTCCCCTGAAACGTTAATGTTTGATGCAATAAAAAATAGGTAAGGTAATGGAGATAATAGGTCGGCACTTTGAAGTTATTTCGGCTATAAGGAAGGAATCCCGGCGCACGTTTATAAATAGCTCAGAAAGTTCAATCAGTTGAGCAATGGTATTTTAATAGGTCTAAAACAGTGCATGGAAATAAGATATTGTTCCTTAGTACGTATTATAACACTCCCACAACTAAAAGAAAGATAACATCGGAACAAATATATTAAGTATAACGGTACAGTAAGTTTGACAGTAAACTACAGCTTTGAGATGAATAATAACTCATTAGAAAGCTTGTTCATCTGGCTTTAATTAGAGTACTCATTCATATTTCTAGCATTTCCAG
>JAFMTC010000516.1:0-35014 GCA_018845635.1 Nicrophorus orbicollis
CATTCGGCGTTTCCGTAGCTATTATGGTTTTCCTGTAATTCACTGTCAAAGTTGAAAAAGTGTTATTTTAAGTTTCGGAAATTGAGTGTCTTTACAAATCAATCATTTTCTCGGTTATTATAAATGCCACGATAATCAGTGAGCAGTCTAATTAAAGCTAAATAAAGAGGCTTTCCAACGCACCATTTGGAATATCTGTGACTATTACGGATTTCTCATAATTGACTGTCAAAGTTATCTTTAGAGATCATCAATTTTCTCGCTACTGACCTATTTGCCGTTTCCAAGGCTTCGATTTTGATCTTGGATATGTAGACGCGTGGGCTGGCGAGGATGCGCCACGTCAGCGGATTGAAGACGTTGCTATGGTAATCCCATTCGACTTCGACTCCTCGGATGGAGTGGATGAAATCGGCGGGGACGACGGCCGTGTACAATGCACCAGGTTCGTGATATCCGCCAGCATTCAGAGCGGCCCTCTCCGTCTTCTGGCCGCGACCGTCCGTCGTGTCGTGGAAGACGAACCAGAGTTGACCGATCTCTCCGCCGTGACCACGACTCTCCATTCCATTGGACACCAAGACCGAAATCTTGTAGTGAGCCTCTGCAAATGACAAAAGGATTCAAACAAAACCGTCCAACGAACGACGGAAACATTGCATTACTGCAGAACGGGCTCGACGATCCGGTCATCGAGTAGAGGATCAAACCCTTGCTGGGATCGACGAGTTTCGCCCTGACGGCTGCCTCGTAGTGCTTCTGACTGTTGAAGCCCATCTTCAGACACTGTTGTCCGTTGCGATTGCATTCGAAGCAACGACCTTCCTTGAAATCCTACAATCGAAACGAATACTTGATTTCTATTTGATTAAAATGATTAGAGCGGTCACACCTCGTATGATTTGCACGAGATGGCAACGAAAGAGCATTTGGTGTTGATGCTTTCAGCCATCAGCAGGTGGCTTCGCACGTGGTTGCAGGACACGAACTTCTTAATCCCGTTGACCAAACCGCCGAATTCGACGGCGTACTGCAGCACGCTCTTGCTGCATCCGGGCTGGTCGTTACCTCCGTTCGGATAGAAATCAACGTGCCCGATGGCTTCGGTCATCCCCAATCCACCCCGGATGAACTGGGTGGCATCCGTGTGGATGATGTCCACGAATTTCGCGGCGGACCTGTCCAATCGCACGGGCCGTTGCGCGTGGGCAAAGTGCGGCTCCGCAGGATCCATCCCGGTGATCCGCCCCAACGTCAAATTGAACTCCTACAATCAAAATTCACATGATCCACAGATAGTAAATTCGGGATGGAATCGTCACCTTCTGCAGGGTGTAACCGACGTAGCCGCTCATGTGGGCTCCGAGGGAGTGGCCTATGCAGTGGACGTGGTCCAATTGCAAGTCATCCGTGTACTGGGCGAACTCGTAGAGAAAATGCGCGGTGATCGCGCCCACCAATCGGATGTTGGCAACGGCTTGAGAGTAGGGCGGACTCGACCCGCCCTGCCAATCCACCGTGATCACGTTGCATTCCCTATTCTTCAGCAGCTCCGCCGTCATCTTACGAATCTGAAATCATCGTAACATTATCAGAATCGTCAGCGAGTCAGGACTCTTGAACATTACCCACGAGGCACCGCCACCCTCCACGTAACCGTGGCTGACCAGATACGTGAAGATCTTCGGATTGATGCCGGAAGCGTAGATGACGTCGTGCGAGTCCAGATCGAATTTGACTCCGACCTCCGGATTCTCTCGAGTGTAGTAAACCAGCTTCGGCTCCACCTGTCGATTGCAACAATTGTAATTGTTCTCGCCTGGGTAAAGAGACAACGGTTACCTTGGAGATTGGCTCGGGGAAGAGCGAGACCGGCCGATGCTCGCTCGTCCAAGGCGGGGACAGCTCGAAGCATCCGTAGATCCCGTAACATCTACTCGCATTGGTGGCTGCAAAACAACAAACAACAATTTCATCCCCCCGAATCATACGACAATGATGTACGCACTTTTCCCGATGTTGATGTAGTAATAGTTGTAGGAGGACTCCTCTTGTTCTGCGGTGATGTTGAGGATGGTGAAGATGCTCCGCAGAATCACCGAGGTCGTGTTCATGGCGACCATCGCGAAACAAACGCGCGAATTAGACGACGACAACAACAACAACAACGAGTAAACAAACAAATAAAAGGCGACGCGTTGCTGCGGGTGATGCGGATGCGTTGAGAAGGAGAAGATTCTCGCGTCTCGAGACGGACAACGGATGGATGGAGGGAAAAGCGTCTTATCGTGGAGCGTGGAAGTGAAAACGGCCAAAGTCCACAGGTCACGAAATGTTTTCAACAATGCGGGCAGCAGATAGGGATCAGATCTCCGCGCGACGTTCCTCATCCAGACTCGACTCGAATCGATCAATCATCGTCTGAAACTAGGCTGAATGAAGGGGATCGAATGATGATGATGATGATGATAATAACGGACCCAAAACACAGCAGGGAGACAAATTTAAAAGAGTCGTTGGTTGCTTTTTATTAATTCATTCCAGAAATCAAATAAAACAACACCAAAACTGAAGAAATTAAACAACAGGAATCAGGATACAACTATCGAAATAGTTCGTCGTAATGAGTAATTACAAATTAATACAAACTGTTTTCGTTTCATTCGTTCACACTATACATAAAAATGTAACCAAAAAAATTCAAAATATTTCGCTATCGTTGTCTCTCTCTCTCTCGCACGCGCAGCAGTTAATAATCGATCCTCGAAACATTCGAGAACACTCAACAACAACAACAGGAAAAAAAGCATCATCCTTGTTTGGGGCGTTTGTCGCCATGGAGATGTGACGCGCGCTCCCGAAAATTGAGACGCGACGACCGAAATCGCTTCGATCGTCATCGTCACTCTTCGTCGATACATTCTTGTTTGAAAACAAAAGGAAACACGCTCCGCCCATCATCTCCTTGGAAACGCCCATGCGAATATACTGGACGCAACACATCGGGGGAGGAGCTTAGCAACAAACTTGCGCTCGAGATGGATGGGCGTGGGCTCAAAAACAAACGAATCAACAATCACCTCACATCGTCAATTCAATAAGTTCACTATATTAATATATATATATACTTCTTTTTTTTTTCATCTTCTTTTTTAATAATGTAACAACTTGAAGCAAAAATTTCATCCAAACTTCGTATTCAAAAATTTCACCTATATATATATATTTAAGAGAATGAGAGAGCTAGATAGAAAGAGGATTTAAATGTCTTTCATTTCGAGGAAACACGTCCACCGTCGTTATTGAATTGAATTGGAAAAAATCTATCCTATCTACCTAAGATTCAATTTGATCCCAATGATACAAAAGTGTCTCTAAACTAAATCAACAATTCGAACTTACTCGCTAAAAAGAAATGACGAATCGAGATCGAATCAGAGAAACAGTCGGCGGCGCACAAAAACAAAAAAAACATCATCGAAACAAAAGAATAAGATGTGTGTGTGTGTGTGAATGTGGTGAGTCGTGTGTCTATTGTTTCGAAAGTTACAATCGTCAAGTATTTAGTACCACCTAAACTTGTGTGTGTATATATATAATAATCATTATTATTAATCAATATATTCGTTGCATATAATATGTTTTTTTTCCCTCTCTTCCTTTCCTTTCAACACGATAATAATTATTAATCACCAATTACTAATGATAATTGGAATACAAAATAAAGTCGATCACAATTGCAGTTCGTATAGTGAACACTATAAAAGCGTGGAATGTTTTGGATTCGTGTCCTCCGCGGATTACGTATGTTAAAGAAATTAAAGAAAAATTAATCTTTGGTCGATGCATCTTCTTTCATACAACATTAACCTCATATATATATATAAAATCTAAAATCTCTGTCACCCATCATCATCATCATCTAACGATGTGTTCGTTTCATTAAATCCTGATATGCTATTCGAATTACCGCGAAAGAGATCCTCTATGCATCTTTGTTTTTCCGATCAAGTACGTGTGAAATTAACTGAAAACAATCTACGAATTGAGGAGGGCGGGGTTCACAACGCTGGCCACGCCCCCGCTTACTATTTCTGGTGGGGGGTTCTTAACACCGAGGCCACGCCCCTCGTTTCATTTTCGTTACTTCAAAGTAGGCTGGGAATCGCGTGAAACAAATTAGCGTCAAACAATCATCAGTCTTCATATTTTCTTTTGTTCTTTCTCATCAACATCATCATCGACACACGTGAGAAAAAAAAAACGAGGAAATTAATTTAAAAAAACGGCGTGAATCGAAGCGATCTCGATGATTGATTTTTACCATTCTACTTTTCATTCATCATTCGTAATAAGCTAAGTAAGCGAAGATTGTTATTCATCAATAATAATATGTACATATTGTTTTTACTCTCTCTCTATTTTTTTTTGTTGTCGTTACTGTTTTTTTATCGTCATGGTAATCGATCGTTTCTTGTTTTGTTTGTTTGTTTACATAACAGAGGGAGAGAGCTCTGGTTAATAATTACATAATAATATTGTCCGCAAAGTTGGGCACTTAAAAACAGTCGATCCACGTCGCAGGGTGAAACCGGAGCTCCGGATTGTTTTGGAAACAAAACACAAGCACGGCGTATCGCGTAGTGCACTTAGAGTGTAAAGAAACTACGAAAGATAACAATAAGTTGTGTACTTAACTTGGAGAATTTTAAGTTAAGGGGAAAAAAAGTTTCTTTTCAATCAAGGCATTATGTGATTATAGAACGAAATTATTGAGACTTATAATTAATGTATTAATGAGTTAGACTCGAATCGCATTTAAAGTGCACTTAAAACAGTCTAGTTTAGCTATTTTAAAAATAGGGCAGTTCAAAAATGAGCTCTCAACTTAAGTTCACTTGTTTTCGTTTGGAAGAAATAAAGTGTTTTGATTGGAGGAAGTAGTAACATAATCGTTGTATTCTTTCCGAACGAACTTTACTGCATTCGAATATATTTGAACTATCTGAAGGTTTTTTTTAGATTTTTGGGAGAGACCGGTGTAGGAATAGTTCAAATATAAACGAGAATCATCGTAAAGTCTCGTTTCCTTTGAAATTAAGACTAACTTAAAGGTATTATCACTGCTTGTGTACAAGACTTAAGATTAGGGTCAAGTGCACGTGGGGTACGCCGCGTGATTCCACAAAAGAAATTACAATTATTCATCATATTATTTCGTTTGAACGAGCCGAAGGAAATACCTGAGAGCGAGTGCGATCAATTGTGTGAAATACGCGTGTTAAGAACGTTTCAGTAGCTCCGCCTCCGCCGCAAGCTCCGCCCACCGCTTCGATCTGACATTACATGAGATCGCATTTGTCTTTGGCGACGCGGCTGGTCGCCTTCCCTCCGACCTGCAGGCTGACGTTCCGCGATTTCTCGAGATTGAGCAGCTCCTGGAAGAGCAGCTTCACGTTGTGGTTCGTCTTCGCGGAGGTCTCCATGAAGCTGACGCCCCAGTTCTGCGCCTGGCTCTGCCCCTCGGAAGTGCTAACCTATCGGAGGAAGAGGCGTGATCAACAGATGCATGAGCGAGTCCCCGAACGCAAAAAACGAACCTCCCGCAGCTCGGCGCTCTCGTCGCACTTATTGCCGACCAGCATGATCGGTATCGGCGTCAGATCCGGCCCTTTCACCTCCTTGATCACCTCCCAGATGGGCCTCAGTTCTTCAAGGCTCTGTCTGCTCGACACAGAATACACCAGGATGAAGGCATGCCCCTTGTTTATGGACAGCCTCTGCATCGCAGGGAACTGGTGAGAACCAGTTGTGTCCGTTATCTGCAGGGTGCATATATTCTTGTTGCAGCTGATCACCTGCAAATTGTACGATAGCAAAATAGATGATTCGCAAAGAGGGCAGTCGGAGCACTGACCTGTCTGTAGGTGTCCTCTATTGTGGGTATGTAACTCTCCCTGAACGTTCCCTTGACAAACCTGAGCACGAGGGAGCTCTTGCCCACACCGCCAGCCCCAAACACGACCACCCTGTAATCGTTGCTCTGCTCAGGCATCCTCCCGAATCCCTCCAGGGCTCAAGACTTCTCAAGACACCTCACAGGATTATCATCGGGCCCAGATTCCCTGAGCCATGGCTGCTGCTGCAGCAACAACAACAAAAACAATCTGAGAATCACAGCAACTCCATCTCAGCACCGCTCTATTATTATGGGTATCTTGTGTTTTCTCTCAACTTCTTGCACTTTCCATCGGTTTCAGCCTGCAAAGGAAATCGGTGACGATGAGAAAAACTATGCGTATTGCAACAAAATAGCCTTTTAAAACAATGACGTCATTTGGGGGAAAACTGGCAAAAAAAGTTCGTATTGATTGGCCCGGCGGTTTTCCCGGGGGCGCGCAGCGACATCTGATTGGCGCGTGGGCGGCCCATTTCCGTCCGCCCACAGATGTCGCCCCATCGCGATTTGCAACCGCAGTTACATAACACACGCATTCAGGGATTTTTTTTGCAGGGACGGACGGACGGGTCGTGCGAAAATTACCCCGGATTCGCAAGTTTCGTTCATCAGCGAATCGTTTATTCAGTACACAAATTATAAAACAACAATAAGAATTAAATTAATAAATCTAAAATAAAGTTAATACTCAACATCACAGACGTCTTTTGCACTTCCATCTCCATCTCCGGCTCCTTGCTCTATGCTCAATTGCTTTTTCGCGGTTTCGGTCTTCTTTTCTGGTGAACTTTTACCCATTTCTTTCCTCACCAACTGTTTTTCCTTAGGTTTAATGTTTTTCTCGTCAATTTCTTTTTCTTCATTTCTCGCAGATTTGCTTTCCTTGAGCTTCTTTGGTTTCTTGCTTTCAAGCTCCGGTAATTCAACGTCAACGATCTGCCTTCGCTGCAATCCCTCATCTCGAACGGCACGAGTTCCCTCCGAATGGAAACTGAACAGGAGCGATTTCAGAGAGAACGATTTGCCGGTAAGCAACGATATGATTGTGCACACGAACATGATGGTAAAATACATTATGACCGGCACAAGAATCATTTGATACCATCTCAGATTTCCTGCAAGTTAAAGAAAAACGGTTTGCATCAAGTCCCACCCCACAACAAAGGCGCATTAGAAAGACGTTATATCATACCCAAAAAATTGGTAGTCATCAAACCAAGACTTTCACCGATCATAGCCGACGGCGCCTTGATGAAATCTCCGAATTGCGTGGCGAGAATCTTCAAGGGATTGACGTTCAAATAAATGTCGGAGAATCTGGTCTTCATGAACTCCTCGCACGTCTTGTCACCCAACATTTTATTTCGGACGTAGGAGAAAGTCGAGAGCTCGCTGGGGTTGCACTCGGCGGGCATCGACTTAAATTTCATGTTACCAACCATCTTCTCAATCTCATTTTGCTAGAAAAATGAAATTGCAACAAATTTTACTATCCGTGGTCTGTTTACATATTCAAAATTTGAATTTAAAGAAGTTTTGTTTGTGTCACTACCTGGACCAATTTGAAGTAGTGATAGATGTAATCGATGACCCACATGACAAAGAAGATGTACTTCATAAACTCTTTCAAGCTCATCTTCGCTTGCCAAATCCTGTATGCAACTGAAGAGCTGAGCACTACAAATATGGACATGAGGAATGACTGAGTCGTTACCACAAAGTAGAGATACTCAGTCCAGCTCAGGTACAAGTCGGAACGATCGTCGAGGATGCTCCTGGTGTAGACCTGCGTTAAAATAGCGTCCAGCTTATGAAAATCCGTGACAGCCTCATCGCCCATCGCGAACTCTTTGACGAAATCGTAGTCGAGTTTGCTCAGATCCACGGAGATCTTCCCCACGTACCCACCGGAACGCTCGTCGAACATCAGAGCGTTGAGCAGCAGATTCAGGGATCTCTTGTAGTGGGCCAACGTAACATGGTACTGGCTCATGTCCACAGCATCAACGGACCTCTCCTCTGGCATGTCCAGATCCATGCTGAAAGGATCAACCCATTTATCACCCTTGGCAGCAATAGCAACAAATACCATTATTGCAACGAGCCTGCACATCTGAAATTTGAATCGTTTTTGAGCAGACTCTTATTGGCATTCAGGATAACTCACCGCTGCCATTTCACAGGTTATGCAAGTATTTCAATCAACGGATAAAATGAAATGGAATTCGCATATCTACAAGACTCTTTTTCAAATATATTTTTCAAAAAAAAAAACCTCAACTGTCTTCGTGTTTGACGCTCAATGTGACCAACCAAATCGCTCCATAATATTTTCTTTCCGCAAAGTTGGTTGTGTTTGTTGCAGTTTGTTGTCAAAGTCAGATTTGGACACAAATCAGCTGTGTTTTTTTTTTGGTGGACTTTGTTGATTACAGTACGATATTTATTTTTAAAACGGCTGGACAAAATGGCAGATGTGAAGTCGCTGGAGCATCCCACGTTAAAGGTGAGCCTAACGATTCCACATCATTCCAGCTGCAATCAATCGATGCCTTTGCTGTTTGTTATTAGGTTCCCTATGAGATACTGAACAAGAAGTTTCGGACAGCCCAGAAGGCCCTCGACAGGGAGGTATCTCATGTGCAGCAGGCCGCTGTGGAAATCGAACATGAGATCAACAGCGGCAATCTGCAGACGAGGGACATCACCAGGTTCCTCGGTGGGATGGTGGATAAGCTGCAGGTGCTCAAGAGGAAGGCCGACGAGAGCATCGGGGAGGAGCTGCAAGCGACGAGCGGCTGCAAGAAACGAATAGAGCATCTGAAGGAGCACGGCACGACGTCGGCGGACGGTGCAGTGTCGCAGGGGGCGCTCAACCAGTGGCGGCGCCAGCGTCTGGACCGCATGCTCGTCGAGTACTTCCTGCGGAACGGATACTACAACGCGGCTATAACGCTGTCGGAGAGATCGAACATCAAGGATCTGACCAACATCGACATATTCCTGACGTCGCGCGAAGTCGAGAAGACGCTGTCGAATCGCGAGACGCACAAATGCCTGCAATGGTGCCACGATAACAGGTCGAAGCTGCGGAAGCTCAAGTCGAACATGGAGTTCAATCTCAGGGTGCAGGAGTTTGTGGAGATGGTGCGTGCGGACAAGAGGATGGACGCCATCAAGCATGCGAGGAAGTACTTCCCCAGCTTCGAGGAGGAGCATCTCGCGACCATACAGCAGGTCATGGCCCTGCTGGCCTTCGCCGTCACCACAGAACTCACGCCCTACAAGTCGCTGTTCGACGTGAAACGCTGGGACGTTCTCATCGAGCAGTTCAGGCAGGAGAACTACAGACTCTTCCAGTTGGCCAGTCAGTCGGTGTTCACTGTGGCCCTGCAAGCCGGACTGTCCGCCCTGAAGACGCCTCAATGTTACGCGGAGAACTGCGACAACCGAAACCCCGCTTGCCCCGTCTGCCAGAAATACCTGAACCAATTGGCAGAGGTCCTGCCCTTCGCTCACTGCTCCCAATCCAGATTGTACTGTCACATAAGTGGATTACCTTTGAATGAGAACAATCAACCGATGATGTTACCAAATGGCCATATCTATGGAGAACAGGTCAGTGCCTCTAACAATTGCTCCTACAGTTTCAACTTGTTGCTCTAATTTATGTTCTCGTATTCCTTCCTTTCTGCAGGCATTGGAGCAGATGGCAAAAGACAACAACGGACAAGTCGTGTGTCCGAAGACTAAAGAGAAGTTCCCATACAAGAAGGTGGAGAAGGTTTACGTTATGTAACGAGACAAGCAGCATGTGATTTCACCCGAAAAGAGAAGAAATATATATATTTTGTATTTATACTGTATGTGTATATGCATAAGATTATATTATACTTTAAGTGCATTTAGTTTTAAGCTGTGTTAAGTCGTAAGTACCGGAAAAGAAACAAACAGAACATTGTGTTTTTTTTCATTTCTTAATTTTTTTAAATTAAAAAGTAAACAACAACAAATATATTATATATACTACTACGAGAGCAATAAAATTTCAGATTTACGTTTTTCATCAATTAGCATTTCCCCCCTTCAAAACCGAGGAAAGCATCCAAAAAAAAAGCAGAAAGTTGAATTTGTAGAGAGCAAATGTAGGTTTCCGATTAAACCAATTAATCCCTCCACAGTTTGTATAGTTCTTTTAGCATCGTTACAAATAATTGCCTTTCACTCACCAAATTCGAATCTCAGTATCCGGACAACCGATCAAAATTCTTTCTCAATGTCAGATGTGTCGAAGAAGCTGATGATGACATATGGCATTTCAAGCATTTGCTGCAAATCAAAACACATTGCTTATTTAAACATTACTGCTACTACTGGAAATTGTCCAATTATAGAATTTGCTTTGTTACCGCAAAGTTTCTGTAAATGTCAGATGATATAGATATTTTAAACAATGTCAATTCAAACCTTTACCATTGTTTAATTAATGAACTAATTAATTGTTTCAATCAACATAAGCTAATGAATTTTGCAAATTTAAGGAATGTTTGGAGGGTAATTTCAACAGTAATTTGTTGTTGTTATTGCTGCGTGTGTGTGTTCTTTTTTAAATCGATTATATTTAACAGGTACAATATTCTCTTTTTTTTTGTTCATTCAAGTTAAGTTCAAAGGGAGTTTATCAGTTACAAAGCGCAAAGCCTAAATACAATATAACTTCTAAAAGTACTATAACCATATTCATATATATATAATATCGATAATTAATGTTTTTGTTTTGTTGTTGTTGCCATCTTATAATATAAACATTGTGTCTTGCAAGTGTGCATGTTTAAATCAATAAAATTATAATTAAACAAATAGGTAACAAAACTTAGGAAATAGACTCAAGAAAATCGCATTTTTCGTCCTATCGGTAGAATCATAGGGAAGACAAAACAAATATTCATATAAAAGTCTAAAAATATTAAAAAAAATAATAATGAGATCTGATTTACTCGGTTTGACTAGGGTTTCTGCGAGAAATTCTCAGTGTTTCTCCTGCGTACGAGGAGGAGGAGACTTACGCTTTGTTCACGTTTTCGAGGACCATCGAGCACAGTTCAAGGCAAAACTTGGTGGAGAACTCCTTCAGGAATCTCGCCGAGCTGGGCCTCTCGTTCTCGGCCATCTCCTCGCCCAAATTGTTGTTGAAGTTCTTGCAGAAGAGCAGAATGGAGAGCGGATAGAAGTACTTGTCCATGTTCTTCAGGAGAACCATCTCGAGGATGGTCACGGGAAGGCCGTTGTTCAGCCAGAACTCGATGCATTTCAGCAGGATGTTCTGCATGAGGATGTGATTCTCCGAATTGTACGTTTTCCGAATGTAGAACTCGACGAGGAGGGCCGCTGTTTTGATGACCTCCCTGGTGCGTGCGTCCTTGTACAGAGCGTCGACTTCTGTTTCTATGGTGATGAGGGTTTTTTGGTAACGGGGTTTCTCCTCGATCACCTTGGAGATGGTCGTTATGTGGTTGCCGTCGTTGCGCACGGATTGCACGTACTGCGTCATGGATTGCTTGATGTCGCCCATCTCGGCCATCTCGCAGGGACTTTCGCGGCCCCCTTGATGGTCCAGGTCGTCGCCCCATTGCCGGATGCTGTCCAGGGACGAGCTGGAGCTGAGGATGTGCTGCGGCGGCGAATTCAGCGCGCCGAATTCGAAGCGGATGCCGTTGAATTCGTTCTTGCGGAGGTCGCCTAGGATGTTGATGTCGTACCCGTTGTTCGACGACTTCAACTGCAGCGTGGAAGAGTCCATGAAGCTCTTGAAGGTTTGCAGCTGGTAGGCGAGGGAATCGCCGAAGTGGCCGTCGAGGATCGACAGTTTGCTGGCCGCTTGATGGTTGCGAAGCTCCAGGCACTTGGAGAGCACGGATTCGGCGTCGTAGTAACCGTGGTACGTCTCCAGCACGTAGTGGAGCGTCCTCTGGCCGATGGTCAGGTCCGGCACGGCGCACAAGAACTCCGGGTTGAAGTTGGTCTTGGTGAGGGGCTTTGTGTAGATGTGGTAAGGTCTCCGTCTATTTTCTACAGAGAGGATCGCGTAGAACGGCAACCTCTTGGCCTCCTCTCGCTCGTCATCCGAACCGTAGTTGATGGCCATCGTCGGTAATCCCGGCACCTCCACCGGGTACCCCTCCGAATTAGCAGGGACGCTGCTCGGAATCTTTATGATCCTCTTCGTGTTCCTCATGATGACCACTTTGCCCTCTCCGTGACGGTGATCGTCGAACGACTTGCCCAGGATAGTCTGGGCCATGTTGTTGTTGCCCCAGGCCAGAACCTTGCCGCAGTTCTCCACGGCCATGATGAAGTCGGGCCCGCAGGACACGTGCATGAACTTCTGGTGCATTCCACGCAGCAGGTCCTGTTCGCGCACCTTCGGCTCGCAAAGCTCTCCGTCTCTGCTGCAACCCCACAGCAGTTTTCCGCCGTGCAGGAGGGCGCTGTGTCTGTACCCCACCGAACACTCGTCGACGGACTTCTGGTTGGCGCTGGAGAAGATGTTCAGACTCGCCTTCCACGGCTCGTACGGCTTGCTTCCGTACACGTTCAGCTTCTGGCTGAACTTCGACTGACACATCCGCACCTCCTGCGGATTTGCGCCCCACGTGTACACCTCCTGGTCCGTCCTCACAGCCACCTGCAACAACGAAACATACAAATTTAATCAGTGTTTTGTTTTAATTTAGATTAAAATTTCCTATGGGCTCGCACAATGTAAGACTTACATTATGAAAATAGGCTGTGGCTATACGTTCGATGGGCGTATAGATGTCGGGCATGACGAGCACCCAGATCGGAGTTGTCGTTTTGCTGCTGTCCACGTTACAAGAGCCCAGCTGCCCGAAGAGGTTGGATCCGAATCCGTAAGTCTTTCCATCCGAGGTGAGGATCAAAGTGTGTGCATGTCCAGCTGCAGTTTGTTTCACAGTCATATTGAAGTCGAGGAGTCGCGGTGCGAACTCGTTGTCGCAGGTGCCGTGACCCAGCTGCCCGTGAATCCCCCAGCCCCACGTGTAGACTTGACCGGTCGCCGTGAGAGCCGTGCTGTGATACTGTCCAGCCTCCACGTCGACGATCCTCTTGTCAAAGAGCGTGGTGATCATCTGCGGATACGGCGACTCCTGCACGGAACTTCCTAAGCCTAACTGCCCGTAGGCATTCGAACCCCAGGCGTACACCTAACAAACAATAGACAAGTTAATACGTGCAGAGTATTAAACAACTTTACGAATCATACCCCGAAATTGGTCAAGGCTAAAGTGTGTCTCCGTCCGCAGCTGACGCTCATCACCTTCACCTTGAGATCCGCCAAAGTCTGCACGAGCTTCGACGAGCTGCTTTGAGTCAATAGAGGCCCCAGTCCTAAACAACCCGAAGTAGCAAGACCCATGGTGTACACGTAATTGTTCCTAACGACGGCGGCGTGCTCGTAGCCACAGCTCAACGGATGCAGACGCGGCAACTCTTTCAAGACCTGCTGTTGTTGATCTCCTAGGTAACCGCATCCCTTAATCCTCTCTAGCAAGCCAATATCATATCTGCAACAACGATTAATTAATTAACGAAATATAAAAACCGAGTTCAAATCACTTTTTGTCATCGTCCTTGTCTATCAACGTGAGCACCACCAAGATGAAGCACTCGATGAACTCTTTCACCAGAGCTCCGGTGCAGGTAGGCGGTTCATATTCGACCGAGTCCAGAGTAGAGTCAAGCCCTGAACCCTTATTACCGTGATTGCTTTGGAAGATCTTGCTAACAACGGGCAACGCGCACGGCTGACTCGGATCCAGCTGCACGGTGAATCGCCGCAGGATGTCGACGGGGAAGAGGTGAAGATTGTTGCGCACGTAGTGGAGGATGATGAGGGAATAACTGGGATAGATGAGGAGGCTCTGCGTGAGGCAGGGCTCCGAGAGGGCGTACAGGAAACCTCCCTCCGATTCTCGAATGGAGCGAGCCGATTGGATGACCTGGCTGAGGGCGGCGACGACCTCAGGCTGGAGACCACGTCCACGAGCCAATAACGTGACGACGTTCCAGTGCCCCGCCTGGCAGGCCACGTTCACAGCCAGAACTTGATCGTAATACTCTTCGTAACACAGAAAAGTCCTAGAAAACGCAACGTTAATCATAAATATACAAATTAAATTTGGGGAGGTAGGGTTACATGAAATCTTTGGTGTAGATGGTTCTGAGATGTCCTGGATGCCTGAGCACCATCTCCGTGTGCGCCATCACAGCTAAATTCCCGATGTGTATCTTCGTTGCCATCGACATGTCCACTTTGCTCGTACTCAAGCAGAGATTGATGTACTTGAGCAGAGCTTTACAGTCGGCGGAGACGGCCAACTTCAGCACTCTCTTCAGAAGATGAACTTTGGACTGCTTGTAGAGCATCAGGCCTTGATGGAAGGAATGGTTTCCGATGAGGAGATCTCCGCAACTCTCGAATAGCTGCTGCATGTTCAACCCGAAGACTAGAGCCAATCGTTCAGCTTTGATTAGATTCCAGTCTTCGTTCACGAACGAAATGAATTTTTTGATAGGCGAAAATCTGCATTATCCATAAAAGTTACAACACTAAAATTACTCGAATATAAACAAATGCAAACCTCACGGTGATCTTGTACACGGAATTGTTGGTCACGACGACGCACGTGTCGATCTTCATCTTGGGAATGTTGAGCTCATCCACATTCTTCGGCAACGAATAACTCTTCTCCTTCTTGTTTTCTTTACGTCCCTTCAGCAGAGTCGTGTCCGTTATTTTGTAGATGTTTAAGATGCGCTCGTTCTCCACGCTGAAGTGGCCGATCAACGAATCCTCGTTGAATTCCTGATTAACAAATGTTGACGATAATATTGATGATTGTGATGTAGTGTGAAGTGATACGTACCGAATCACCTTCCAGCTTGCATTCCGAGAGGTGGGAGCTGACGATGGAGACGGCGTTGTATTGGCTGTTGATGATGTAGATCAGCTTGTCGGTGAGGAGGAGCCAATCGGATCTGGGCGGCAACTTGTGCACGTACAGCGGGGCCGATTCCACGTCCACGGTGTGCACCTAAACAAACTGCAATTAATTACTCCGCAAACTTTCGCACATCTTAGGATTACGGTTAATAGACTGGAGGGCTTGTAGAAGGCGCAGAAAAGGTATCTGCTGCGTGCGTACTGCGGCGAGAAGTACGTGTCGCAGAGGTGCGGCAGCAGTTCGGGAACCGAATGCGAGGAATGATTCGAATGCTCCGAGTGCGAGGACTCACTGGCCGTGTCGCTGGTCTGGCTGTTCCTTCGGGAATGCTTGCCGCCGTCGACGATGCGCTGCTTCAGAGACACCAGCTTGTCGACGCCCATCTGCTTCAGGCTGTACAGTCGGGACCTGGTGCTCTCGTCGGAGACGACGGCCGCGTCCGGGGGCCACTGGTAACCGGTAGAATGATGTTCCAGCACCAATCTCCATTGTTGCCCGCTGTCCCCGTTGATCTGCGCACAGAGATCATCATCAATCATCACAATAGCACAGTTAAATTAATGGATCATTAATTACCAGTAGAAATATGGAATCCAAAGAGTTGTCCTGGCACACGTACAGCTGCCTCACCGGTTCCGAGACCGTGCACACTCCGATGCACCTTCCGTCCGTCAGGCTGATCAGAGCTACGGCGCCGTTCTCGTAGCCCACCAGGGCATTCTGGTTGCAGTCCAACGTCTGCCACCAGACCACGCATTTCGGCTTGAACTCGGGCACGTTCGGATGCTTATTGAAGTGAGTCAAGTCGGACAAGGACCATTTGCAGTCCACCTTCTGCTTCTTGTCCACCAGACTCAAAGCCGGTATTATGTACAGAGAACTATCCTGAGCTAAAATCAATAACAAATTACTATATCAAATAAATCATCAACAGTAAAACACTAAAAAAATATATAATATTACTACACATTTAACAAAAATGAATTCTAAATCTAAATCAGTTTATCAGAATGTAGTTTTGTAAATAATTTTAAAATTGAATTATATAAGAAAAAACATGTATAATTGTAAAAGGAATTTGAGTAGGCTGAGTAAGTATGACGGTTGCTTGACCCCCAAAACAAATGATAATGTTATCAGTAAAAAATAAGCAAATAGAATCGAAACTTTAAATCAATACATTCTCATCATTATTAAATACATTTAACAAGGGCAAATCGTGACAAAAGGGCTATTGACTGAGGTCTTTCTGCAATTACAATTCTCATTATAATTTAATAATTAGTATTGATTAGGTTAATTGAAATGTTTGTTGTTGCTCTGATTTATCCACTTGTTGATCAAAGCTAATGTAAATACTAATTTCCAAAAATAGACATATGTAAATGTAAATTGTGATTAATCTCAAATAGTGGTCACCCCTCTAAATAAATCAGCTGCTTGCTTTCAAGGATTAGTGTGTAATCAATAAATGCCACTACTCACTGACAACGAGCAGCCAATTTGCGAATGGATCAAAGCACAGGGCCTCGATGCTCTTCGCAGTCTCCGTCAGCCAGGGGATCCTCTTCACCACCGCAGGCAGCTCCCCGAACGTGTAGTGCAGAACAATCTCCCCATTGCTATGGCAACAACAACAGCAGCAAACAGACACATCCAATTAGAATGCGAGGATTAATTATTTCTCATAGAATACACCAATCAAATAATGAAACAATGGAGCTCACCTCGTAACTAATGCGAGCAATTGTTTCACCCCGTTCTCGACGCGGGCGCACCTCACGATCTGCACGTTCCTCAACACGCACTGCAGCTCGAACAGATCCTGCAGCGTGGCTTGAGACATTCTTTTACGCTCTTTTCTTCCTCTTTAGCTCATAATTAATCGGATCATCCGCAGCACGCTCACCGCACCAACAAAACAATCACCCCGTTTCTGTTTTCCGTCATACTTGTCAGCTGTCACATTGTGACAGTTGTTGGAAGCTTCGTCCAATGGGATCGCGTCGTGCGGCGGCGCCATCTGTGGGCGGTCCGTGTTTCGCTCGGGGGAGGCACGTGACGGCGGTTCGACCAATGGGGAGGCGCGGATCCGTGGAAATCTAGAATATGTTACGTGCATGACGTGTATTCTATTCATTCGACGTACCTATCAAAACAATTGCTCGGCATTCTTTGATCGTCGTACGTGGAGCAAGTTATTTTTCGGCTGTCGTGCGAAAATCAGTCTCTCGGCTTGTCAAAACAGTGATTTTTTGGGGAACGACAAATTCAGCAAGTCCGAACGAAAGTTAAAGAAACCAGCAAAATTATGACGCCTCTAGTGCACACGTTCGTGAACTCCTTCAACAACAAACTGTACGTCGCATAAACATGGCGTTTCACGAATACCTGAAATACGTTGACTGACCTATCTTTTGCTTTTCCAGGGAAGACCCTGTCCGTGTCCACCTGAAGAATGTGTACGCCTGTCTCACAGCCTCCACCCTGTCAGCTGCTGTGGGCTCCGCAGTCCACATGTACACCGACTACCTGCAGGCTGGCTTCCTCACCAGCATCGGGGCACTCATCTGCTTCGGCCTGCTGATGATGACGGCTGATGAGCAGGGCAAGAACATGATGCAACGTCTGGGCTACCTGCTCGGTTTCGCCTTCCTCAGCGGAATCGGACTGGGCCCACTGTTGGAGCAGGTCATGTTCGTCAATCCGAACATCATCGTCACCGCCTTCATCGGTACGACCGTCGTCTTCATGAGCTTCTCCATCTGCTCGATGCTGGCCGAAAGGGGAAAATACCTGTACCTCGGTGGCACCCTCATGACCATCCTGAACTCGATGATCCTCCTCTCGCTGGCCAACCTCTTCTTCGGCTCCCAGTGGCTGTTCCAGATCCACCTGTACCTGGGGCTCATCATGATGTGCGGATTCGTCCTCTACGACACGCAGCTGATCATCGAGAAGAGGCGCCAGGGCAGCCGCGACTTCGTCACGCACTCCCTGGACCTGTTCATCGATTTCGTCGGCATCTTCAGGCGTCTCGTCATCATCCTCACCCAGAAGGTAAATAGGTATTGTGTCCCCTCGTCCTCATTCCTAATCCACTTCACAAATCATCAATTTACAATTGGTGCAAAGTCCATGCATTCGTATAAAAAGTCATTTCTATTTCAAGTACAAAGTGGGCTTCCATAATGAATATTCTACATTTGCGGCCTGGATAAAACAATGCAATTTGACCTCATTTTCATCAAATACAATTATTGCTAATGCCAGTCAACTAAATCTTAATTGATGCATATCACTTAACATGCAACAACATATTATTTACTGAAATGTGCTGCAATAATTACCAATGACTCACTCCAATTAACAGAGTGTCATTTTTGCTATTGATTACAAATTAATTTTTAAATAACTGCATTTTAATGGTTTTTTTTGACTAATGCTATGGTTACCAAGGTCAAAGTTGTCATTCTATGCTCATTGTTACCAAGGTCAAAGTTGCTAATAACAATTCACTACCGTTGTTTTGTAACCAATTCTATGGTTACCAAGGTCAAAGTTCTTGCTAATGACAGTTGTTTACGTCTATTTACATGACAATCAATGATGCTCTGGTTACTAATTGCAATCTTCTTTTGTTTTCGAACACAGGAGGAGGAGTCAAACAAACGTCGAAGGAACTGATTGTTGAACGACGAAGACAACGACGGGGAGGAGAAGAGGGAGTAAAGTTTGTTACATATTTTTTCGAAAAATCTATAAAAAAAAAAACATATATATAATATAAATATCTATTAATAGTTTATGTAACTTAATCAAATATATTTCTTGGTGTAATTTGATAAAACAACCCTTTGTTCTTCGCTTATTAACTAATCACCATCAAATTATTCATTTGTTAAGTGTCTCTTAATTTCTGTTCAATGTTTTTTTTTTCTCTTTTCGATTGTGATCAACAGAATAATTCAAAATACTGTTTTAGTTCTACTTTTAGTGTTATTACAAGTTTCTTTTTATGTTATCGATCAATATATTGTTGTGGAAAGCCCACGAAGAACTCTTGGAGGAAGATCCGGGAGGAAAATTAATTATACATTGGAAATGATAAAATAAAAAGATAATTAAATTACAAAAAAAAAACATGTCTTATTATTTTTGCCGAGTTCTCTTCATAAGGTGCAACTCGAGCGCATTCGCTTTATTTTCAAATTTTTTGTTGTTTTTAGTGGGGGATTTTCTCCCACTTGTGATATAAATAATAAAAAATATTCTAATTACTTTACACATTGTTTTGCTCACCTCCGAAAACCACAATGAACTTACTCTCCGAGAGAGAGAGAGGATCATTTTTCTCATTGCGGAGCAGGGAGGAAGAAATCAATTAATTAATAGTGTTCTCTTAAAAGAAATAACTTACATCAAATCACATCGAGAGAGAGAGAGAGGGAGAAAAGAAATTGGAAAATATTATTTCTTGGAGGAAGTTGGGGGGGATTTCGGAAGAGGATAACGTATTGGATGGAGAGGAGGGCATAGATGTAAGTACATTTATAAAATGCATTTCCGGAACTCTGCTTCCGGCCCGTCTTAAATATGTATATATATATAAGAATATATATAGGTTTCTGTTTGTTTTCTTCTTCAAATACATCTAGTATGGCTTTGGCCTTCCGCCGTCCCTTCCACCGTCCCTGCAAAAAGTAGAAAACATCACGTTATTGTAGGGTTGAATAAATGATGGAACGCTTACGTGTCCCCACTTTCAATTGATCGTCAATAAAGTAGGAAACGTTACATGTTTAATAAGCAAGTTGATGAAACTCTGACGTGTACCCAGCAATTAATGTCAATTCAATCATCGTCAACTAGTGTATCCAATCATTAAATTAAACTTTCATAAAGTTAATAAAAACAAGTTTACGTAAGTATTCACGTTTACGTAAGTATTCACGTGTTTCCAACTAAAATTGATAAAGAAAAGGCGGAATGCGCAAAAGATAAAATTCTATTGAATCACGCCGGTTTCAGTATGTCAAAAGATATTCGACCTATTCAACGACCCATTTCCTTGCATTGTTGACGTCAATTTGTACATACATTTTTTTTCTATGAATAATTTACATGTTTCAGTATGAATAACTGCATTCGATATAAGATGACCTAACGCAGAAACAGAACTGAAGACTTCAATATAGCGAAGCGTCAAATTGAATTTGGACATGGCAATTGTACCAAACACAGAGTGTAGCTCGCATTTGTAAAACCACAACTTTCTGATCAAATTTTACCATAAAGATCATGGTTTTATTAACAATCGGAGATACAAGATCATCTCTAGTATAAAATAAGAGATCTTCATTTCACTACCAAGTTTAGTACCAAAATCGAGACTGCTTCTTATTTACCTTCCACCTCTGTATCCGCCGCCACCACCGCGTCCACGACCACCGCCGCCTCCTCCGTATCCGCCACCACCTCCTCTCCTATCTCCGCCACGGTATCCTCCTCCGCCGCCTCCTCCACGTCTGTCGCGACCACCGCCTCCTCCACCGCTGCCACCACCAGCACCCTCGGGCTTATCCTCGTTACAACGATTACACTGATTCCTCCACGCGAAATTAGTGTTACCGCAGTCAGGATTGGGGCATCTCCAATCCCCGTCTCTGGCTTCCCTGTCACGACCACCGCCTCCTCCGCCACCACCTTCAAATAAAGAAAACCATGAGTAACAGCTCCACTTTGCAATTAAACTAAAAAGTAACAGTCAAGAGATGGATGTCTCAGTGTTTAGGTGCACAATGTCTTTGGTTAAATGCAGACCATCGTGTGTTTTACAAAGAATTCAGTATCCCCAATTCAAGTGTAGGTCCACGGTTCAGTTGATTTCTGTAACCGTGGCTTGTTCAACTGGGTTTCTCTCTCTCACGAAGTAGGATGATTGATAATACTAACCACCGTCACGGCTTCCTCCGCGGCCTCCGTATCCGCCGCCGCCTCCACCATCTCCGCGACCACCGCCGCCGCCACCACCTCGGCCTCTTCCTCCTCCGCGGCCGCCGCTCCAGTTATCCCTCTTCGTGGCCATCTGAACTTTGATGGTGTTTCCACGGAATTCTTTGCCATCGAACCAAGAGATTGCAGAACGCGCAGCGTTCGGGTCGTCGTAGGTGACAGTGGCTTCGCCCTTTGAACTTCCAGTCGCCTTGTCCTTGTACAACCAAATCTTCTTTTTCATCGTCTTCTTATCAGTCTACAACGAAAACACACAACAATTAATTTGAATCGAATCGAAAGGCAATAAATCAAACGAGAATTACACGTTTTTTTTTTTCAGAATGTATCAGATAAGCATAACTGCGATTCTTTGAGACCGGAAAAGCAGAAGTAAAATCCGAGAGCTTCGATCTCAGCGGAACATCTTCCTCGGAGCGTGCAACAATCAACGAACTTTGCACGCTTGGAATCCGCTTTCCAGAGTATATATAAATCCTAGACTATAGTTACGATTCTCACCTTGATAATGCCGATTGCGCCGAAGTGCTGCTCGATTTCGGCTTCAGAAACTTCAGTGTCCATGCCCGATACGAAAACGGTGTCTTCCTGGATGACCATTTCACCTGAACCGCCTGCAATTCAAACGAAAATTCAAATCTCCCGCACTGAAAAGCCACCCTTCAATATGTAATAATAATAATATGCTTTGAAAGTTACTCGAAAAATAGTGATCTTCTAATTGAATAAACTTAAAAAAACAACAACAATAAACAAATCGCTTAAGACGATATTTTTGGAGCAAAACTATGAAATTATTTATATTTATTATTTTGATCTCACTCAGCTCGTGTGTGAAGGAAAAAACCCTTTTCGTTCAAAACCAAAAGATTTTACACCAAAGTCTTTACACCAATTATTAAACGTGCCTTAAAATTACTATAGTTTTGTTGAAATACCAATGCAAATTTCGGTCTTGCTCACGCAAAGACACGAGAGACATATGGGAACGAGTGTATATATGTGATGAAAGAGCATCCAGCAAGCAACGAAACCGTTGATTTTCTTTCGGGGAAAAACCTTTTGCTGCAAACCATATTCACTTAGGATGCGTTACAGCATTTCAACGTAACGTATCCTAGTTGCAGAGGATGCAGCAAATATAAATTTTGCGTTCTTTTTTTTTTGCAGGACAACCTATCTTAGAAATCAGTGCTCTTGGAGAGCAGGAAACACCAAAAGTTTAAAAATAAATAAAACTGCAGTTAAAATGGTGGAGCTCTTTCGTCTACAAAAATAATAATAATAGTAAATACCATGTAACATACATATCTCTGTTATATATGCATACAATATATAGAATACGTATAAATTATTAAAAAGTGTGTACAAAAATGGCACCAGCCAATGTTTGGTCTGGTGCTTTTACCTTTATAACCACCCCTTCCGCCACCTCTAAAACAGAAGCAAACGATCAGTACTTGAAGACGCATCAAGGAGGAACCAACGGTCTGTTGGCCAATACATTTGCGAGTGTGTGTATGCACGTGTCTCACACACCCACACTCTGACACTCTCTCAGTCTTTAAACAGTATTATTGTAACGTCCAAAGTTTTCTTCATCTGCAAATGACAACCAGTCTCAAACCAGTCTACGTCCGTCGGTCATCGTCGTGTAATCCTGTCCAGGTCGGTCAAAGTCATAACGATATATATCTTTTCTTGTTACAACAAATCCCACCCCAATTACAACTCTTTTTTTTTAACTCAATATTCAATCAAAATCAAAAATTATGCAATACCTCGAAAACAATGAAAGAAAACCCTTAATACTAAATAAATAAACTCTCGTTGAACAATAACAACCTATATACCTTACTATAAAACTATTCATCGTTAAACCTCATTATTACCTTTTAAATATGATTTACAAATCAAACCCTTACAATATTATTTTTTGTGCCCAAAAAAGTCGTGCACATCCACTATTCGAATGCGCACTTACAACTTATAACAATAAACTAAAAATGAAAATTTAATCGAAGAAAAAAAAACTCAGTCTTAGTCGTTTGGGGTAGAAAAATAAATATCACATGTATAGAATAAATGCAGAAAAATAATAATAAGTTTCTGAAAAGTCGAACCATATTTGCATTAAATAATAAAATTCAATCAAGAAATATGATTTAAATAATAAACAACACCAAAACTAAGTCGCAGCAGAGGCGTATGGAAAGGGAGTAGATTGAGAAATCATTGCTTCGATTGTGTCTGGGAATGCACATGCAGCAGACCCTCGGGTGATGATTTCTGAATCTATTTGATTCCCTTTACACTTCATCGAAACGCTCCTCTTTGCTTCTAGTATAATAATACACACTCACACTTGAATTTTTCAAAAGCACTTTACGTATTATTTTTTTTTTTGAAAAATATTACCACCTTCCCTTTTCACGGAAGGATTATTTTTAATTAAAACCATAACACCTCTGTGTCTGCATCGACACTTTACCATTACGTTTGATAAATTTTTAATAACGCTTTTTCGAACCTCGGCATTTGAACACCGCAAAACCACACTCATTCCTGTTTAATTTTCTCTCACCAACACTCTTGGCTTACATTTTTTTTCTGTTACTTTTCTTTCATTAACAACTATGGGTTTCTGTGACTTACCCATATCCTCCGCCACCGCCGCCTCTGCGATCTCCCCTGTCTCTATTATAGTCACCACCGCCGCCTCCACGATCCCGATCTAAAAATAATAAACAAAGGTTAATATTAGTTAACTGCAAGTTAAATATGCATAAATGCAAGTAGTGAGTAATCAACGTGAATGTTTGTTTGTTTTTTTGTCTCAGTGTTTAGGTGCACAATGTCTTTGGTTAAATGCGGACCATCGTGTGTTTTACAAAGAAATTAGTATTCCCAACTCAAGTGTAGGTCCACCGTTCAGTTGATTTCTATAACCGTGGCTTGTTCAATTGGGTCTTGTAATAGTATGATAATGCAAATACGTGTTTTTTTTCTCTCGTGATAACTCACTTCTTAACAATAAACTTGGTGGATTTAAGAATGTCTTACCTCCGTAACCTCCACCACCACCGCTGCTACCATAACCGCTTCCTCCTCCACTGCTGCCTCCGTATCCACCGCTTCCACTATTGGAGTAGCCACCACTTCCTTGGTAACCTCCTCCACTTCCACCTACAACAAAAATATAAAATTTATAACAATCATATAGAATAAAGAATCATTAAAATAAGAAATATTGTTAAGTATTAAGCGTATCTTACATTTACTACAAACTTTTGATAATTACAAATCATCGAGACTGTTTACAGAAGTTTGAAATACAAAACTATAATATGATAGCAATTATATATACTTCCAGTCAAACATCTCGTCAAAAGGTATACTTTTAACAAAACATTAATGACATTGAAAAGCAAATCAGCTTTGACAGCTTGATGCATGTGAATAGAGTATTTGTAATTACCATACATAACTATGGTCTAATAGCATATGTTGTATATACTTCCAACCGAACTCCTTATCATTGTTATGCTTTCAACCAAACAAATGTTATGGTCCAACCGTAAATCAGTTTGTCATAAAAATGGCTCGATTCAAAGATCAACTCATTGAGTAGTTATAACTGTTTGCTAGAGGCTCACCTCCTATAAGATTGATCTCAAATAGGAAGCTATTTAATTCCGCAATTTGTTCAATCTCCGAACGAAGAGCGAAAGGCGCATTCCGATGGAAAATGCAGAAGAACCGTATCGTCTTGTCGGTTGCTCGATGATCTTTGTCGTATTTCCCAAGACGCGTCCAGCAGATCGAACTAACCTTGGTTGCTGCCGCCATAACCGCTATTTCCGCCGCGCGAACTGTTTTGGTTCCAGCCGCCACCGGAGTTTCCGGAGTTGTAGCTATCTCCGCCGCCGCCGCTTCCGGAAGAGTTGCCATAGTTATTGGGGTAGCTGGCCGTGGGGGGCGGTTGCGAGTAGTCCGCATATCCGCCGCCGCCGCCTCCTCCACCTCCGCCGCTGCTCCCATAGCCGCCGTATTCTACACGCAGAAACAAAAAAACATAAATAAACAGAAACAAAACATTGTTTACAATATTTCCATTGATTTTCGTTACAGGTCAACTTGAATACCTTGCATCTTCTTTCGAGAAGCTACGCTACGTGATGTGGCAGAACGTGCCACGCCACGGGCGAACAGTTTCAGATAAATACGAAATTTTCGCACGGATGCAAGGAGAAACGAGGGACGATTGTGCCGAATGCACAGAGATCAACGGATGCGCTTAACATACACGGATTCGAACAGAATCTACTTACGGTTATCTGCCATCTTTGCTGCCTTTAACCAACGCCAAACAACGGAAGCAAAATGAATTGGAATGCGCTCTTCCAATAGACGCCCTGTCACAAACGGATCTCTTGTTCCACGCGTAGCTGTATGGCGGCGCTACGACTCCAGCTACGAAGTGCTACGAGCCAGAAGCGCCAACTGCAAAATAATTTTGAAATTACAAAATATTGTCATTATAAATACATCATTAAAAACCACAAACAGCTCAAAACTCAACTTGCATTCAAGTTTAATAAATAAAATTGTTAATTTATTACTATTTAATAAAAAATAATAATAACGAAGTAGTTTTCATTTGATATATGCAACCAAACATACACGCGATATATGAATTTTCCGGAATAAATTGAAAATTACGAATACCACATGAGTGGTAATAGGATCATTAGAAAGGTCAACGATTTGTCTACAATTATCACATAAGATGCTCCGAGTAAAGTTGTCGATTATTGTGTAAATAATTAAAGTGATGGTATTTGCTACAAAAGTGTCATTAATTAACATTGTTTAGATCAGAAATTAAGACTTAGTCTTATGTAAACAGTAAATATAAGGAGACCGGTGTCAATAACTTAGTATTAATGAAACAATTGTAACATTGGTTTTTCATTATATTTGTTTTGCATAGCAAATAAATTCAACTATTATTCGGTAGAAAGGGTACTACTTTTATTGTTAGTCCACACACCAGATGAGAAAAAATATACACTGCATCTTCTATAGTTCAGCATTTGAATGAACCGAAAAGTTCAAAACATCTTCGACAATAATCAAACAAGTTCTCAAGACCCAAATGGATGCGACTGTGAAGAAGGAAGTTATTGTCAGATAACAAACATGAAAGTACCGCTGTTCCACAGAGAATAACAATCGATGATTATAGAGAAACGTAGCCCAAGTATATACAATAATAACATTCTGCTATTCATTAAAAACAATAGAGAAATAAAGGTTAGCCGGATGACAGAATGGGTGTGTTTGTATCATGATCGAGTTAATAGTTAAATAAGAAGGAAAGATTCAACTGAATAAAATAATAATTAAAAAAAAAGAAAACATAAAATAATAATCGAATAAACGAAAGTTTGTACATTGTTCAATTGCTGCCGTGCTGGCTGGGTGTCATGCCCCCTCCTGTATGCTCAGGACTGTGCTTCTGTTTCTTCCTCTTCTTCTCCTTTTTCCTCTTCTTGCGCTCCTTGTCGTCGTCATGCCTCTTCTGCTTTTTATGCTTCTTCTCATGTGTGTCTGGCCCCACCTCACTCACCGGAGTCTCCTGACTCGGAGGACCTCCCTCCTTGTGTTTGTGCTTCTTATGCTTGTTCTTGTGTTTCTTAATAGGCGCTTGATTCGCATAACGATACTGTTCGGGCAACTGCAAATAAATAAAGCAAATTGTAAATAATTCATATTTGATGAAGTAATCCGCTTAAAGTAAATGATTTGGAAAGGTAACTTACAGGCCCCGGATGTAATCGGAATCCATCTAATTGCACACTGGTTAATGGTAAAATGTCTTTTCCCCCAATCGGAGGCTTTTCAATCACAGATCTGAGTGAGCTGTTGTCCTGCTGCCCGGGCGAGTCAATGACGCCGGGCAGGGATGGCAGGAACGAGGATAGCTGCTCCTTGAGCTTCTTGCCGCTGAACTTGCTGTAAGAGTGCTCGAGGCCATAATAGGCCATCAAGTTTGTGGCTCCTGTCAGATCAGATTCCCCTGCAAAGTGACAATAGGATGAGTGTCTTCATTCCGTCAATCATCGATTAAGCGTACCTGGTGGTTCTTTCAGGAGGTAGAAAGGTCCACTGGGGACGATGGAGGGGTTCTTTCCCAGCAGGATCGTCGTCTTTAAGGTTCCTGAGGAGTCCTGGCGGGAAACGACTGGGGAACGCGCCCCCCTCGGCGACGATTTCGGTGAGTATTGTTCAACCTTACGAAACTGATCACCCATCATCATATCCGATCATCGTTTAACCATCGAACCCAAAATCCGAAACTGAAACCACCGAACACTCACACCCACGCAAACTGCTGTTGCTGCTGAACTCCGACCCACCACACGAAAACACCATCAAAAAACTGACCACCATTGACGCGCAACGTCAAATCGGCAATGCTGCCAACCATTCTCCAAATGCAACCAGCACAAAATTTAAAATAAAAGCATTCGCGATTAACAATTAAAATCACAAGAAAACAATCATTTACATAATTATAAATCGTTGTCGTTTGGCTGCAAATCATCGTTAATGTTTTTTTAAGCATCGAAAAAAGCAGTCTCTTCACGTTTTCGCTTATAACTCGAAAACTAATTACATTAGATTAATAATTAAGCATTCATTTTAAAGCCAAATGTTGAGGCTTTAAAACGCATCTATTGGTATTTTTGTGACGTTTGTCATTTGGCTGCAATTCGCTGTCAAAGTTGAAGAAATGTTTTTTAAGCCTCGAATAAAGCAGTCTCTTCACGTTTTTGCTTATAACTCGAAAACTAATAACGTCAGATTAATAATTAAGCATTCATTTTAAAGCTAAATGTCGAGGCTTTAAAACGCATCTATTGGTATTATTGTGACGTTTGCCATTTGGCTGCAATTCGCTGTCAAATATTTTCTGAATTCAATTTACATTCTGTAAATTCTAGCGAGGAAATAACGGAACAATTTATCGTAAAACTTTATTGAACAAAGCTAAATTCAATGTAAACATAAAAGTTATTATTGCTATTAATAATAATAGAATAAAACGTCGAAAAAGATGTTTTCTTATGTACAAAATTTACAAATGCAACAAAATAACGTCCTCTTCATCAACATCATCATCGTCGTCGTCATTAGCGCCGCCCGCAGCTCACTTAGAAATTCCCTTATTTTATGTACACGAAATATATATCAAAAATTATATCCTGATCTCCTGTCCAACGCTGCAATCAACAAACACAAAACCTACAATCAGCGATCCGTGTGCGGTCTTATTGTCGTCTTAAGCTCCTTCCGCCCCCCCACATAATATCATCATCAGTCGAGTCGAGTTATTACTTCTTTGTTATCTAACAACATTAATAACAACAACAAAAAGTAACTAATCGATCAATCAATAGATCAATTTTGTTTCGTGGGTGGCGTTGAAAATTTGAAAACAAAACAATTGCGCTGTGCAACGTCGAAAACGTGCAACGTGAATATGACAGATTTAATACGGTCAGTAAAAAGTATTAGTTGTTTATAAATGCAAAATCGGTTAATACACTTAAATGCTATAGGGTTTCCAGGGCGATTGATTGTATCTGCTTAGTTTGTTTGTTTGCTTAGTTCATTTGTTTTTTTTGGTCGAAGTCTCCTATGATAGTTTACAATATGTATATATATTATAATAAAGGTGATTAATTGATACGAAAAACAAATAAGTTATGTACAAAAAAAAAAAGAAGGAGAAAAACGTTGCCATACATATTACATATTACTTTAACAATTTTTATATATATATTTATATTTTAAACTGGAAGAACGTTATTCATTATGTGTTTTTTTGTTTTTGGATATGAAATAATAGAAAAATATGCGTAATTTACAAACGAAAACAATAACAACAACAAGAACGAAAGCGAGGAAAATGGTTGTGGTTGATCATCAAGTTGGCGTGAAGTATCTTTCCGTGGAGGGATGATGAAAACTTGAACTTGAACACTTTCGCTTTTCTGTGTGTTTGTTTGTTTCTTTGTTCTTGTTTCAGTCTGTTTGTATATGAGAGAGAGAATCCAACGGGTTTTCATTATAACTGGATGCGAAACGTGGATTCCGTGTCATCATACACTCTGCACTTCTGTTATATGCCGACGTGCTCGATGAGGGAGGGCCAGATGAAGGCGGAGAGGATGCCGGTGAAGATGCCGGTGATGAGGGCGGCTGCTCCGAACATTCCCGCCGTCGACGCGTACTTTGGCTCCACGGTTCTGCAAGAGATTGGTAATGGTAATGGTGAGATTGCTCGTAGTTGGCCGCTGGTGATGCCCAGTGTTATAGCCGATATCCAGTACGACCAGTCGCTGTTGATGAGCACGGGCAGCGCCCTCGTGATCCCGTCGATCTGGTAGTTGCAGAGCAGGAAGAAGGGGATGTAGAGGGCCCTCAGGGACACGGGAATCCACAAGTACTTGGCCGAGGGGAACTGGTACAATCCGGCGAGGTAGCTGCCGATCATGGCGCAAGCGTTGAAGGTGAGGAAGCAGGTGACGCTGGTGAAGTACTTGTCCGTGATGAAGAAGTCTTCGTCGACGCGTTTGATGTCTGAAAGAAGTCGAGTGTTATCGAGATTGCTTGAAGAAGCATTGCGTTGCACTCACTGGCGTGGACCGCTGGGAAGACGGACAGCGTGCAGAAGAACACGAAGAAGATGTTCCAGAGCTGCGGCAGCGCTTTCTTGAACACGTAGAAGTAAGGCACTCGGACCTGACGGCCGTGGTTGTTGGCCTGCTGGATCTGCGCCTCCTTCTGCTCCTTCAGCTCGTGGTGCCTGTAGAACCTCTGCGGAGAAAGAAAGAGAAAAGTCGATCAGTGGGCTGTGTGAGGGTGTGGGCGGGAATTGCGGGGGTGGTTACGTTGAGCGGAAGGGCGAAGTAGGTGTCGAAGCAGACGAGCAGCACGAAGAGGGCCGTTATGAAGTAGTAGATGGCGGACATCCTCTGGCTGGAGGCGAACGTGTCCGAGAGGATGAGCACCACGGAGGTGAAGGTGCCGCTGATGTTGGAGCCGAGCACGACGGCCCCGGTGTACTTGATCGGCAGCTTGGCGGCCATCCCGAAGATGGTGTTCTGGTAGATGCCGTTCACCACTGCAAAACAAAAGCAAAAAAAGCACCGCCTTAGATCATGTTTGATTTCGTTTCGCTCTCTCTCTGACTCACTGTTCAAGACGATGACGGAGACCATGGTGATCCAGAAGAAGGCGCCCGGCCAGTCCCTGCTGTCCGTCATGGCGAGGACGATGGTCATCACGAAGATGACGACCTCGATGGAGATGCTCCAGACGATGCGCGTCGTCAGGTTGCCGCCCATCTTCATGAAGATGTTCAGCCAGTTGAAGACGACGTTCGGAACTTGCGCGGCGAAGCCCAAGTACTGCAGGAAGCTCACGCCGTATCCCAGGTCCTCGCCGATGTAATCCACACCAAGTTTGTACTCGGAGAAGTACTGCAAAAGACACGAAAAACAAATAAGAATACAATGTGATTGGTTTAAATTAAGTTTTACAACTTTGACAGTAAATTACAGAAAAACCGTAATAGCCACGAAAACGCCGATTGGTGCGCTGGAAAGCCTGAACATTTGTCTTTAATTAGAGCACTAATTGATTAATGACCAATTTATAAAAATCGAGAAAATCAATGTTTTGTAAAGAGACGCAATTTCAGTGGCTTTAAAAATAGTTCTTCAATTTTGACAGTAAATTACAGAAACACTGTAAAAGCCAAGATGATATCGAATGAAGCGTTGGAAAGCATTATTATTTAGCTTTAATTAGAGTATTAATTGATAATTGCAACTTTTATAGTAATCGAGAAAATCGACTCAATTTCTGAGGATTACAAAATAGTTTTCTTCAACTTTCACAGTGAATTACAGGAAAACCGTAATAGCCACGAAAACGCCGAATGGTGTGTTGGAAAGCCTGATTATTTGTCTTTAATTAGAGTGCTCATTGATAATTGTGGCATTTATACAAATCGAGAAAATCAATATTTAGTAAAGAGACGCAATTTCAGTGGGTAAAAAATAGTTTCTCAACTTTGACAGTAAATTACAGAAACACTGTAAAAGCCACGATGATATCGAATGGTGCGTTGGAAAGCATCATTATTTAGCTTTAATTAGAGTACTAATTGATAATTGCAACTTGTATAGTAATCGAGAAAATCGACGCAATTTCTGAGGCTTACAAAATAGTTTTCTTGAACTTTGATCGTGAATTACAGGAAAACCATAATAGTCACAGATATTACAAATGATGCGTTGGAAAGCCTCATTATTCAGTTTTAATTAGAGTATTAATTGATTATTGTAACATTTATAGAAATGGAGAAAATCAATATTTTGTAAAGAGACGCAATTTCCGTGGCTTAAAAAATAGTTTTCCAACTTTGACAGTAAATTACAGAAAACCCGTAAAAGCCAAGATGATATCGGATGATGCATTAGAAAGCGTTATTATTTAGTTTTAATTAGAGTACTAATTGATAATTGCAACTTGTATAGTAATCGAGAAAATCGATTCAATTTCTGAGGCTTACAAAATATTATTATTTTTCAACTTTGACAGTGAATTACAAGAAACCCGTAATAGGTACGAATATGCCGAATGGTGCTTTGGAAAGCCTGATTATTCAGCTTTAATTAGAGTGTTAAATGATAATTGTGGCATTTATAGAAATCGAGAAAATCAATGTTTTGTAAAGAGACGCAATTTCAGTGGCTTAAAAAATAGTTCTCAACTTTGACAGTAAATTACAGAAAAACTATAAAAGCCACGATGATATGGAATGATGCGTTGGAAAGCCTGAACATTTGTCTTTAATTAGAGTATTAATTGATTATTGTCCCATTTATAGAAATCTAAAAAATCAATATTTTGTAAAGAGACGCAATTTCAGTGGCTTATAAAATAGTTTTTCAATTTTGACAGTAAATTACAGAAAAACCGTAAAAGCCACGATAATATCGAATGATGCGTTGGAAAGCCTCATAATTTAGCTTTAATTAGAGTACTAATTGATAATTGAATCTTTTATAGTAATCGAGAAAATCGACTTAATTTCTGAGGCTTACAAAATAGTTTTCTTCAACTTTAACAGTGAATTACAAGAAAACCACAATAGTCACAGACATTCCAAATGATGCGTTGGAAAGCCTCATTATTCAGCTTTAATTAGAGTATTAATTGATTATTATACCATTTATAGAAATCGAGAAAATCAATATTTTGTAAAGAGACGCAATTATCATAGCTTAAAAAATAGTTTCTCAACTTTGACAGTAAATTACAGAAAAATTGTAAAAGCCACGATGATATCGAATGGTGCGTTGAAAAGCCTAATTATTCAGTTTTAATTAGAATGTTAATAGATAATTGCATCTTTTATAGTAATCGAGAAAATCGACTTAATTTCTGAGGCTTACAAAATATTATTATTTTTCAACTTTGACAGTGAATTACAAGAAACCCATAATAGATACGAATATGCCGAATGGTGCGTTGGAAAGCCTGATTATTCAGCTTTAATTAGAGTTTTAATTGATTATTACCCCATTTATAGAAATCGATAAAATCAATGTTTTGTAAAGAGACGCAATTTCAGTGGCCTAAAAATAATTTTCCAACTTTGACAATAAATTATAGAAAAACCGTAAAAGCCACGATGGTATTAAATGATTCACTGGAAAGCGTTATTATTTAGCTTCAATTAGAGTACTAATTGATAATTGCAACTTTTATAGTAATCGAGAAAATCGACTCAATTTCTGAGGATTACAGTTTTCTTCAACTTTGACCGTGAATTACAGGAAAACCATAATAGGCACAGATATTCCAAATGATGCGTTGGAAAGCCTTATTATTCAGCTTTAATTAGAGTATTAACTGATTATTGTCCGATTTACAGAAAACGAGAAAATCAATGTTTTGTAAAGAGACGCAATTTCCGTGGCTTAAAAAATAGTTTTCGAACTTTGACAGTAAATTACAGAAAAACCGTAAAAGCCACGATAATATCGAATGATGCGTTGGAAAGCGTTATTATTTAACTTTAATTAGAGTACTAATTGATAATTGCAACTTTTATAGTAATCGAGAAAATAGACTCAATTTCTGAGGCTTACAAAATAGTTTTCTTCAACTTTGACCGTAAATTACAGGAAAACCATAATAGTCACAAACATGATGAATAGTGCGTTGGAAAGCCTCATTATTAAGCTTCAATTAAAGTGTTAATTGATTATTGTTCCATTTATACAAATCGAGAAAATCAATATTTAGTAAAGAGACGCAATTTCCGAGGTTTAAGGAACACTTTTTTAACTTTGACAGTAAATTATAGAAAAGCCGTAAAAGCCACGAAAACGCCGAATGGAGCATTGGAACGCCTGAACATTTTTCTTTAATTAGAGTGCTCATTGATAATTGTGTCGTTTATAATAACTGAGAAAATTGACGCAATTTCTGAGGCTTACAAAATAGTTTTCTTCAAATTTCACAGTGAATTACAGGAAAACCGTAATAGCTACGAAAATGCCGAATGATGCGTTGAAAAGCCAGAATATTTGTCTTTAATTAGAGTATTAATTGATTATTGTACCATTTATAGAAATCGAGAAAATCAATATTTTGTAAAGAGACACAATTTCCGTGGCTTAAAAAATAGTTTCTCAACTTTGACAGTAAATTACAGAAAAACCGTAAAAGCCACGATTATATCGAATGATGCGTTCGAAAGCATTATTATTTAACTTTAATTAGAGTACTAATTGATAATTGCAACTTTTATAGTAATCGAGAAAATCCCGCAATTTCTAACGCTTACAAAATAGTTTTCTTGAACTTTGACCGGGAATTACAGGAAAACCATAATAGTCACAGATATCCAAAATGGTGCGTTGAAAAGCCTCATTATTCAGCTTTAATTAGAGCACAAATTGATAATTGCATCTTCTATAGTAACCGAGAAAATGAAAGATTTGTAAAGACACTCGTGTCTCCAAACAAAACAAAAAAAATCTCTTTCAACAAACATTTTCCGGAAATCAGTGCTGAGACGTACATGTAATCAACGAACACATAAATAGAGGAAGTATTAGCAGCGTTCCCTTCCCGAATCGCTTTTGGATCCGATCCAAATTTCGCGAGTCCACTTCCTGGTAATTAAGTAAAAATGAACCGACGATTGGTCAACATCCACATTTTGGACGTCGATCCTTCAAATCCGCTCCGAAAATATACACAACGACAAAATAAGAACGTCTGCTACAGCGACCAACAAAAAAAAAATGGTTAAATTTACTTGGATAATCCGGTTTTGGCAATTGTATTCGCATACATCATTGTATTTATAAACGCATTTTATAAATACATATTATTTTCGGTTTTCTTAGAACCCAAAATATTCTTTGATGCATTCTTTCTTTGTTGATGCTGCTACTTCTTTAATGAAATGAGTTCTGTTGATTGTTTTTTTGGTATGTTTTCAATTACATTTTGTTCAGGTGAGAATGGAGAATGGTAAACGTGAATAACGTCGTAATCGATACGAAACGTTTGGCCGTCATGTGCCGATCAATCGAAGGCAGCTTTGTTTGGAAATGCAATTACCACTAGTCTTCGGAGTATAGATTTCATATTTAATCAAGAGTGCTGTTTGCGTGAGTACCGAATTCAAATGTTGGTCAATTTTTCGATTTTAATTCAATTTTGGTAAGTGTATTACAGCCAAACGAAGTAAGCCACGGTAATAAATTAATATGTGTTACATTTCCCAACTATCCTAGTTTCATAAGCATCTTTTAGATCTGTTCTATCTATTATGGTTTTCGAGAAAATCGCTAAAATGTGAACACACTGCTTTTCGTCGGTTAATTTTTTATTTCCTCAATTTTGACAACGA
>JAFMTC010000516.1:41025-55993 GCA_018845635.1 Nicrophorus orbicollis
CACTACCTGGAACCGGAGAGTGAACTGAATGCGATAGATTGCGGTTGTTTTGAGATGGAGAGAGAGAGAGAACAAAGGGAGGTGTTGTAACAATGTGTACCAACACTTGCCGAAACTACCTGAAGTCAAAAGCGAACTGAAAAGAGAGATAGAGAGATGATAGATTTGAGTTGGAAAGAGGACAAAGTGGTGTTTTTAATTGCAACGAAAGTCGAAACGTTGCAGTGTGTGTGTGCATATGCACGACGAATTAATTTTAATTGCGTCTGAAGAGGGGAGAACATCCATAAACATCTGCAGAAGCACATGATCGTTGAATGTGGTGGTAATAACAAACTCTAGTTTCAAGAGGAGGGGGGTGACCGGAGGTTGCTTGATGAGCGAACTCTGCGTGTGGTTCAACATCTAATAGAGACGGAATTAGATTGAAACGTGATTCGATGAAGTTGCAACTAGTTTAACTCGTAGATTGATTGGCCTTTTTCAATTTCGATTTAACAAGATCACATGCACAGTCCACTTTTTTGTTCCGGAATCGATCGTTAATTTTTCCTAATTAGTTTTTTTGAAATTTCAATTTCATGCACGTTTTTCGTTCCTCCTTTCTTCCGTTTCAGCGTAGAATGTTTTACAAGCCAATTAATTTTCAGGTCGGAATTTCGAGCGAAATATGCAAAATTTCAACCACCAAAGTTAACAGACTTTGATCGTTGAAATGCAGCTGGTGCAGTGCAATGTATGTATATTCACCCCTTTTTTTCCTCTCTCATTTAGATTCTCTCTCCAAATGAAAAGGGAATTCCAAACCGTCGAATCAAAGACTTGTTTTTGTTGCTGTGCAGAAGGAAAAAAACAAACAAAAAAAACGACGACGAAACGGTTTTTTTTTCTTCGTTGCTACGTAACTAGAATTTGCGAAACAATTTGTATTTAAAAGAAGAAAAAAATAAACGAACTAAAACGTATCCGTTGCTAAGGGAATGTAACGCTATTTCCATTTAGAAACAAAGGACAAAAACAAATGCTAAGGAAATTGTAACAACTATTTGTGAAACAAATGTTGGTTTTTCTATTAGAAAAATTGGAACAAAAACAAGAAATGTAACAAGGATTTGCAAAACAAGTGTCCTTCTTGAACTACAGAAGAAAAGAAGAACGAAAACGAATCCGTTGCTAAGGAAATTGTAACAAGAATTTGTGAAACAAATGCTCGTTTTGTATTAAAGAAAAAAAGAAACAAAAACAAGAAATGTAACAAGAATTTGCGAAACAAATGATCATTTTGTACTAGAGAAAAAAGAAAACGTATCCGTTGCTAAGGAAATTGTAACAACAATTTGCGAAACAAATGTACGTTTTGTATTAAAGGTACAAAAACAAGTAATGTAACAAGAATTTGCGAAACAAATGTCCATTTTATACTAGAGAAAAAAAAAGATGAACGAAAACGAATCAGTTGCTATGGAAATGTAAGAAAACTGAACAAATTTTACATTAAATAAATAAAAAGCAATCCACTTGTTTCCAATTGTAACTCAATTGCATTGCGTAATTACTCGAGTAATTATGAAAAGTTTTGGTTGTCATGGAAACGCGATTACGTTAATTAATCGTCGATTGTTGAAACAAGTTGATGCAATTTGTCAGGTCGTGCATCTCCATTGTTTATGTTTTTAATTAATGACTGATCACTATGGAAACAATTATATACTAATTACTTGTGTGATTCTTAAAAAAACAAATTGTTTGTGTTGAAAATGCGCGTTTACTTTAATTAATCAAGTTAAAACAATTCGTTCGTTTGTTTATTTATTGACCAATCACCATGGAAACAATTAAATTATAAACCAATTAAAACGACTCATCAAGTTACATCTTCATTTTGTTTATGTTTTTAATTGACTGATCACTATGGAAACAATTATATAATAATTATTCGTGGAAAATAATTTATCGTTGCATTATTTTCCAATTATTGACTATACAAAACATCGATTACCTAATAGTTACTAAACATGCAAATATTTATATATAAAAAAATTACATTTCTTCAACTTTGACAGTGAATTACAGCCAAACGACACATGATACAACTATACCAATGTACACGTTTTAAAGAACAATTATTCAGCTTTAATTTGAAAGCTCAATTATTAATTTGTCGCCATTAATTTTCGAGTTATAAGAAAAAATGTAAAGAAACTACTTTAAAAAAAAATACATTTCGTCAACTTTGGCAGTGAATTACATCCAAATGACTAATGATACAACTATAGAAATAGCTACGTTTTAAAGATTGTTTATACAGCTTTAATATGAATGCCTAATTACTAATTTGACTTTATTAGTTTTCAAGATATAAGCGATTATGTGAAGACACAGGTTTTAATAATATTTCTTCAACTTTGACAGTGAATTACAGCCAACTGACTAATGATACAACTATACCAATAGATACGTTTTAAAGCCTCAACATTTAGCTTTAATTTGAATGCTTAATTATTGATCTGTCGCTAATAGTTTTCGAGTTATAAGCAAAAATGTGAAGAGACTGCTTTTTTCTATATTTAAAAATACATTTCTTCAACTTTGACAGTGAATTACAGCCAAATGACTAATGATACAACCATACCAATAGATACGTTTTAAAGAGTGATTATTCAACTTTAATTTGAATGCTTAATTATTAATTTGATGCTATTCGTTTTCGAGAAATAAGCAATTATGTGAAGACACTGCTTTTTTATAAATGTTTCTTTAATTTTGACAGTGAATTACAGCCAAATGACACATGATACCTCTATACCAATAGACACGTTTTAAAGAGTGATTATTCAACTTTAATTTGAATGCTTAATTACGAATTTGTCGCTAATAGTTCTCGAGATATAAGCAAAAACGTAAACCGTACATTTGAACTACTTTATTATTGTTAAAAAAAAAACATGATTATCATCGCTCATAGTAACAGTAGACGGAACATTGATTATTTGCGGTTTCCGCATCGTTTTTCGGTATTAATTACACGTGAATTATCTTTTAATGTTTGTTCACTCGCATCGTTGGAGCAGCGAAACGAACGACGCAAACTTTTGTTTGGATTTACTTTGTTTACAAGCAAACTCTCGTTTTTCTCTTCTTTTGAAAGAAAATATGTAACTGCAAACCGTTGAAACTATTACGTTGCATTCAATTTCATTTCTCGCTTCTCCCTGGAACGAAAACTAACGAAAAAAATTGTATAATAATTATATATGCTGGCCTCTCCGAGTACGTAATTGTTATTAATTCACAAAGTGATACATCCTGCACGTAGACGTTATTCTGTTTACACTTGGCAGCCATGGCAACTGTTGCCAAAGGCAACCGGAGGTATGCAGGATGTTTTGACGGAAATTTCGGGTGGAGGCAGCAGGATGGATCAAAGGCATTCCCCGAATACTCATTTTATACATAGAGAATGTTCGCATTTTGTTTAAACAAAATGTTTTCGTATTTTCAGTCTCTGTGCATCACGGGTCTACTTCATTTGCCCGACTGTATCGAATTCCATAATCTAAGAAAATGTTCGCGAATGTCGGGAATTCGATGTAGTCAGGATATCGTATGTCGAGAACTTGATATAGTCGGGAATTTGGTATAGTTGGGATAAAGGATGTCGGGAATTTGATAGTCGGGCTAATGAGCGTCGGGCATATGATTGACGAGAAGTCTAATGTCGGGATTTTGAGCGAGACCGGTACATCACATATAATGTGAATAGTGTTTATAGTTGCAAAGGAATTGCGTAAAACTACCTACTGTTCACATTTCTCTATTCACTTAACGCCGATGCAGCAAAGCGACGAAAGGAGGACGAAACGGTTGCAACAGCAAACGGATTAACAAACAGATACGATTCATTCGTTTAATTGATGACTAATTACAAAATTTTGGATCATCATCATTATTACTCTTTGTGACAGACTTAAAGTTCACTTTCCATCGAAACTTATTTACAATACCTCAATAATTACTATATAATAGGGTTTCCATGACAACCAAACAAATTGACATGACTTTTTTGTTTATTTATTTTAATTAATTTGTCAACTTCTAATTAGTATTTCCAAGGAAACGCATAGTTAACTAATTGATTGTTTTCAAAATACGTTATCGTTGCACGTCGATTGTTTTTCTTTTGATCTTGTTTCAGTCCGAAAACAATGAATGAATGATGACAACAAATCAAGTAAACTATTCGGTTGTCATGGAAATACCTGGTATTTCAATGGAAATCAAATGGAAACGCTTAATTAACTAATTGATTAAATATATTTGTTAACAAAATTCTCATTGTTACACGTCGATTGTTTTTCTTGTTTCAGTACGAAAACAATTTGAATGATGACAACTTGACAACAAGAAAACACTAATAATGAGTTGACAAACCTAACAACGAATCGTGTAAATTGTTTGGTTGTCATGGAAACACTATTACATCGTGATCATACGTATTACATCGGCGATCTTCGTAATTATCACTTAACATTAACTTCGAAATAATAACGAACAACCAAAATTAATAATTGGTTTAATTGAAAAATAATTCAATTAGTTGAAAGAAAAAAAAGAAAGAAAAACTGCGTTCAATCGCTTCAATAAAGTTTATCTTTGTTTCCACGTTTATCGTTAATTAACCGATTTGTGATTAATTTACAATAAGTGTTGCTGTTTTGTTTCGACATTCCTTTGTTATTAAGATCAAAAACAAAGGAAATTAAGTTACCAAGACGACGTGTGAGAAACGAAAACGTGTGCGATTTACTGACTATTGAATTGTTTCAAGATCAAGTTGCTTAACTAAAACTTAAGTTAACTTTAGAAAAGACTATTCAACTTTATGAATTGTCGAGGAAATCGATCGGACGAAACGGAATCAGTCATGAACAAAAACGGGATTAACAAGTTGCTAAATTTCATCAAAGTTGACTTTAAGTCTGAATTGAGTTGCTAATAAGTAGCATTTAGCCTTGACTTGGAAAGGACTGTTCAAAACTTTATCGGTTGTTGAGGAAATCGTTCGTAAATCGAAATCGGTGATGATAACATGTTGCAATTATCACTGAATTCGAGTGGCTTACGCAATTGTTGATTTTATTTTTTTTTCGATTGTGGATTACGAAAATAGATGTGGAAGCACGTGTCGGATTCGTAACCAAGAAGAAGTGCTTCCGCGTGTGCGTTTCAATAAGTTTTGAAATCTCAATTTGTTTCTGTTAGTTAGAAATTATTGAGTTTAGAATATGAGAAAAAAATAAAATGAATAAATACCAAATGGGACAATACACACACACACACCAATGGGACACAGCACACTAACCGAACTGAAAATTTGAAAATAAAACAAAAAAAACGGATTGTTGTTATGCCTCGAGATACGAACGCGTCGCTGATTGGCGCGAAACTGATGAACTTTTGTTTCGTTGCCTGGAAACGGTTCGGTTTTACCCTCTCTCTTTGTGGTATATAGTTCGTCTCTCTTTCTTTCTCTGTCTCTCTTTTTCTTTCTTCCCGTCTCGATGTCCGAACCAAAAGGTCACTAACTAAGTGGTGGTGTAGTAAATATTTCGCGGACGTGGATGGCATGGAGAGAGAGAGAGAGACCTATGACCTGACCAGAGGAGAATCCGGATTCGGCAACGGTCGTTCAGACTAAATTTAACTTCGGATTCAACTCCATCCACAATTAGCTCGTAACGCCCTTTGTCCCCCTTTTTCCGACCGGTCCTCTCTCCATTAACGTCTCATCTCTTTCTCTCTCATACAGACGAAAACGTTCATACTCTTTCCCTTAAACGGTTGTGAAGGAAACAGTCGTTGGATGATCAAGATGAAGAGATAACAAAGGGTTTCGTCAATTCGATTTACACAGGTGTAAAGTAGTAAACCGTCTTCATTCACTTGTTTCGTCTCTCCACTTGTTTCCTAATCATCTGTTTGTTTGCAAAGGGACTTGATTTCGTAACGCAACAATTGGTGTACTTTGGAGACGGGATAACGACCTCAAAATAACCGATTACGTGGAATTCGTTTGTTGTGATGATGCGAGGATGCAAACATCGTTATTTCAAAATCATTCATCATGTATTAGTATTATTGATAACTCAGCAAACAGTAGTCGTTAAATGCGATGAGATAAGGCGGACATCAAATTACGTACATAACTTCGATAGTGAATTGCAGCTAAATTAGAGATGATACAATAATACTGGTATACGCGTTTTAAAGATTGATTGTTCAGCTTTAATTTGAATGCTTAATTATTAATTTGTCGCTATTAGTTTTCGAGATATAAGCAATTATGTGAAAACACTGCTTAAAAAATATTTCTTTAACTTTGACAGTGAATTACAGCCAAATGACTAATGATACAACTATGCTAATAGATGCGTTTAAAAGAGTGATTTTTCAACTTTAATTTGAATGGTTAATTATTAATTTGACGCTATTAGTTTTCGAGATATAAGCAATAATGTGAAGACACTGCTTTTTTATAAATATTTCTTTAATTTTGACAGCTAATTACAGCCAAATGACACATGATACATGTATACCAATAGACACGTTTTAAAGAGTGATTATTCGGCTTTAATTTGTATGCTTAATTACTAATTTGATGCTATTAGTTTTCAAAATATAATCAATTATGTGAAGACGCTGCTTTTAAAAATATTTCTTTAACTTTGACAGTGAATTACAGCCAAATGACACATGATACATGTATACCAATAGATACGTTTTAAAGAGTGATTATTCAGCTTTAATATGAATGCTTAATTATTAATATGTCTCTAATAGTTTTCGAGTTATAAGCAAAAACGTGAAGAGACTGCTTTTTTCTATATTTAAAAATACATTTCTTCAACTTTGACACTGAATTACAACCAAATGACTAACGATACAACCATACCAATAGATACGTTTTAAAGAGTAATTATTCAGCTTTAATATGAATGCTTAATTATTAATATGTCGCTGATAGTTTTCAAGTTATAAGCAAAAATGTAAAGACACTGCTTTTTTCTATATTTAAAAATACATTTCTTCAACTTTGACAGTGAATTACAGCCAAATGACTAATGATACAACTATATCAATAGATACGTTTTAAAGAGTGATTATTTAGCTTTAATTTGCGTGCTTAGTTACTAATTTGTCACTAATAGTTTTCGAGTTATAAGCAAAAACGTAAACAGTACATTTGAACTACTTTTCCATATTATTATTTGTCTTTTGTTGCAAATTGAACTATTCTTTCAATCGTTGCACGCCCGTTCCGTGTTCACTTATTCATTGTTATTGGCATTTTAATTTCGTACATTCATAATTAACTAGAAACGAGGTTAAAGTGTAATTGCGTACAGTGCGGCTCTCCTCCTCCACCGCACTTTACGAACCTTGCATTTCGATCTAGGTCACAGATTACTAACACACACACACACACACACACAACCGCCGCCTCCTTCAGCTTTTTGGATGAGAAACCATCCAAGAAATAAACAATCAACAAAAACGAAACGCTGTTCCTCCTTCCTTATCGTAAATAAATAGTTTCAACATTTTTGTTTTCATGAATAAATATCAAAACTCTAAACGTGTTCTATTACATAAAAAAAAAATATTTTTGTTTCCGAAGCCAACTTTGCCAATAGCAATTGTTTATTGGTAATTGCAGGTTAAAACTTTTGTTTGAAACAATTGATTCACATAAAAAAACAACAGTAACTAAAGGGCTTGAAATGTCATATTTTACAAAAGAAAACTGCACATTTTTTCTTAAAAGTAAATAGACCATAACTATGTGAATTAAGCTTCGTGTGCAAATCTCGCTAATTAACAGAATTACAAAAGAATCTAATCTGTTTTCCGCCAATTTAAAGGTTACTCCTGATTGAGTGCACGCAATTAATTAACTCTAATTACTTTATCGTCTTGACCGCATGAATTCCACACTGTTCCGTCAATTGTTTCAATGAACACACAGACAGTAACCATGGTAATATGGTTAAATAATAAATTTAGGTTAATTCACTATTGACATTTCCTCTCCCCCCCCCAATGACATTAGCTTTTGTTACGTCATTTTAAACGTCAAAATAATTGTTGTTTGTTGCATTTGGGATATGTTACAATAATTTGTTTTCTTAATCAAATGCAATTATTGCCTGTTAAGTGATTTATAATGACGTAACAACAACATTTTGTTTACGCCGTTAAATTGCGTCTAAATAAAGAAATGAATCCAACAATTTTCATTGCTTTAAGTAATTAAAGCAAAATTTTTCATTCATTATTGAAAACAATGCATTTTCCCGCTCCGCCTTTTTCCCTCAACAGAATGAGATACGACGCAAACTTTTGCGGAGTTGACGTCTTTCGCCTTTTGTCCGCAATTTCCGACAGTCGATTAACCTCAGAAATCTAATCTAAATTCACTTTTCTTTCAATTTTTATAAAGAGCTTTCACTCAATTTCCTAAACGTATAAATCAACTCGAACTAAATCGTTGAAAGCATCTGTCAAAAACATAAACAAAAAACACGTGACGTAATAACTGTCATTATTTGACGTTTCGAGCAAATCAAGTTCATCGATCAACAGAAGATAGCGTAATGTAAAATGTTGTTTTTTCTCTTTAACTTTTGTTAAATTTCGTTTGTTATTAATTACGTGAAACAGTTTTAAAGTGATTCTTAAGATAATAATAACATTTACAATGAAAATATTAAACATTTACTTTAAACGAATGTTTTCAACAACATAAATAAAACAAAAAAACACGTGACGTAATAACTGTCATTATTTGACGTTTGACGTTTCGAGCAAGTCAAGTTCATCGATCAACAGAAGATGGCGTAATTTGTTATTAATCGATTACTCGAAGGAGTTTGAAGGTGATGCTGAAAACAACAATGCAATTCACAATCAAGGCGATGATTTATACACGCAATTGGAGAGCTTCAATTAGAGCACTGAATGTACGTCGTCGCTTCTTGCGGTAGGTTTAATTAGCAATTAAGCAGAGTGTCGATTCGCATTAACCGATTGTGTTCTTCTTACGCTTCTCGACGTGACATTGAGACATCAAAACAAAACATTAACTCAATCAACTTTCGTTGCCCTTAACAACGCACTCATCTCAATGTTGTCGTCGTGATTTTCGCGTATTTTCAATGCGCAAATCGAAGCCGAGATTGTTGAAAGTATCATCAAACCGCACTTTGGATATGTCCCTTGATCTTCAAGGCGACACACGGAGCGGATTTCGTGGAAAACGGTGTTTTTTTTTCGTACATTCTCTTTCGATGAGTATGCAGAGTGGATACGTGAGTGGAAAACCTTTGAGCGCGAACAATGCACGAAAACGAGCAAAAATTCGATTACGCACAATATTTTTTTAATTTGCGCCATCTGTTGCATGAATCCGAACTTCTCTCTTTGATTTTTTACAAATTTAAATAAACTGTAATTACTTACATTTACACTGTTTTACTTTAGGTTTAATGAACAAATGAAATAACGTTGAACAAGTGAAATAACGTTAAACAAGTGAAAGAATGTGGAATAAGTGAAATAAATAAACAAATGAAATAACGTTAAACAAGTGACAGAATGTCAGCCTCTACGATTTTATCTACGTCGAAAGCTGTTTCAATATTTAAAGTTTGCTCCCACAAATCACAATGCACACATCTCTCAGTAAATATTATCTAAGTGTTCGACGGATCGACAAATAGTCGAGAGATACTGCATTATTTCACATCTATTTTAAGACCGCTGATAAAGCGAACACTTAGAGAGAAATGACTCACAGATGGCTCTGTTCTACCAACGTCCGATATCTATGCAACACACCTAACATAACATTAGATTACACTTTATCAAGTTATTTACCTCTTTGAAGATTGTTAAAACGAACATTTAGAGAGAGAGAAATGACTCACAGATGGCTCTGTTCTACCAACGTCCCATATACATGCAACACACCTCACATAACATTAGATACTAACTTATCAAGTTATTTAACTCTTTGAAGATTGATAAAGCTAACATTTAGAGATCTGTTCTATCAACGTCCCATATATATGCAACAAACCTCACATAACATTAGGTAAACTTATATTTGGTTATTTAACTATTTGAAGATTACCTAATTTTTATTTATAAGTTGAACACGTTTATGGTTTAAAATCAAGTATAACTAAGGAAAACTTTTCAACTATCATTTGTATACTCTTGACAGAAATCACATTCTTTCAGTTTGAAGTTTATAAAGATTGTTGAATAAAACACAACACAAAGTATGGAAGCACCGTTGTAAATAGTTATTTGCAAATCAACTTTTCCTTAGTGTGTGTGTTTTTCTTCTCTCGTATAAATGCATTTTCGATCTATAATTCCATTAGCACCTCATCGCAATTTCGTCGAACGGTATTTGCAAAACGCACAACTATTCTATTTTCGACGCACTTAGTAGTCCAGGTGAAAACAGAGTTGGCGTCAACGAGAAAAACATCGTTAAATGGTAACTCTTGGCGTTGTCATGGTGATCCCAGCAGCGTGATAAACAAATGCGTATTATTAATAAGTGACATCACTTGTTTATTTCAAATCTTCACGTACTTTGATTCATTTACGAAATTGCAAATCGATAATTGTTTCTATTATTAGTCATTCGTTGTTTCATAAACGGATTCTGATAATTGGAATATGAAAATTTGTGAAAAATATGAAAAAGTATGGACGGTTGATGATATCAAAGAAAACTTGCAATTATTTGCAGATTTTGAATGATATTTTGTCATGATATTAAGTGAATTTGTACAGCTTTGAAATTAAAAAACAAGTCATTAACAACTTTTTTGTATATTATATAATTGAATTTCGCAGAAAAAAAAACTATTTGTGAAACTAATTAAGAAAACGTTGTAAGTTATTGGTTACACTTGCAATTATTGAATGATTTCGTTATAATATTCTTTTTTTGAAGGCATTTTTACAACTTTGGAATTATTGTAGAAAAGAGAGAAAAGTTCATAACAACTGAACAAACAGACTTACGTAAAATCACTTAATACTTTCCAACTCACTCGTCTGGTATTCCCATCAGAACGCGCACTCTGAACGTCTGTTGCTGAATGCAATTAAGATTACCACTGTATAATCGGTTTTTCTTTACTCCGTAAATGTTGGAAACTTACGTAATTCGCATTACGACTGTTTCGTTGCCAGTAGCAACCAGAGGTATGATACTGTGTATCACCAAGGTAACAACGAAAGTTGTTTCATTTCCGAATTGTTATTATTTAATATGGATTTCGAGATGTAAAGATGATTTTTCAGGTTGCTGAATGCAATTAAGATTACCACTCTAGTTTTTACTTTTCGATTCCGTAGATAGGTGAATTTTTCAGGTTGATGAATGCAATTAAGATTACCACTTTAGTACTATGAGTTACTTTTCGATTCCGTAAATAGGTGACTTACGTAATTCGCATTGCAACAAAATCGTAACTGTTTTGTTGGCAGTAGCAACCGGAGTTATGTCACCAAGGTAACAACGAGAGTTGTTTAATTTCCGAATTGTCACATACGAGATGATGATTTTGTTAAGTTCATTCAAGGTGCGTGACGGTACGCACTCTGAGATGCTAAAAATAGGGAGCGAAACGTGCGAGTTTTCGCGCCTTCGTCATCGTTAATTATTGATGATTCTCATTATTTAGATTTTCTGTTAATTGTTGTTGTTGCAAGGATTTAGGGTTTGTAGCGTTGTTGATGATGATGATGAGAGAGGGTGTATTCCGCTCCGAAGAAGATGATGATAATCACGTTGCGGATGCGTACCTTTCTTTCGTTGCGGTCCTCCTCGCCGGAAGCGGAAGTGCACTCTGTCCAAATGGGGGGGGAGCGCGGCCGTTTGGCAAAGGCGCCCGAATGTGTCTTCGTCGAGCGCTCTCCGACCACGTGGTTTTCCGCTCTCCGACCGTCCGCAAACCGGCAACAAACTCTTTTGCCCGGCCGCCATTTTCCATGCGCGCAACCTCGACCAATCGATACTTCCACTTCCGTCTTCCGACGCCAACGCAACGCGGACCACGACCATCGTCAACAACGGCATCTCCATTCATACCCAACATTCATTCATTCTTCCCTGAAGACCCTGATGCCGACGCACGCACTCACCTTTCCTGCAGAGGGTTATCACCTCTTCACAACAACGACAACGAAAGATGATAACAAAAACAACTGGAATACGTTCATTATCTGAACTGATAACATACATTTATGTAATCGACCGCGAAAACCTCGGCGTTTCGTGCGGAGAGGAGAGGAAACTCGTTGGAACGGTGCGACGTTACGTAATCCAACCTTCGGCGTAACGCTCCAAACCAGATGCGTAACAATTTTTTTTTCAACCGAGCGCACTTTTTTTCTTCGTTTCAAAAACTTACCTCAGGCAACCAAACGTACAGTTTTCGCCGAAGATCCCTGAAAAAAAAACCAATTAATACCACTAAACAATATTACTCAATATACTCACAGTCTTCGCCATTTGATTTCTTAAATTCTTGCGAAAATTCACGAGTTTGCAAAACGATGATCTAATAGGAAAGAACAGAGTTTTAATCATCTAATTAGATTGTCTGTAATTAGGATAATACGTTTATATAAAGTATAACAGACAAGAACATAATAATTGCATTTACCTCAACTTAACAGTACTTTTTTAACATTTGATTTCTTTAAAATTCTTCTAAAAAAATCAAAAGTTTCTAAATGGAAAAATCATAGTTTTCATCAACTAATTAGAATGTTAATAATAACGATAAAACGTTAATAATACTAGAAATATACACAATGACTTTAAGAAGAGGAAGAATCTTAAGAAGTGAGATGAGTTGCATATATTAGTTTTTTCAAATTATTCTTATTAAATTGATTAGATTGATGAATTTGCTATTGATAATATTCGTATTTATCATATAACAATTAGTCAATGTTGATTGAAATTGTGAAATTTGAGTTTTCCACATTTTGGGAATTTTTGATGTTTCGAAGTTTCATGGACTGGCGCAATGTTTAGTGAATAAATAACCGTCAATTCATATATACGAAATTTCAGTTTTTGTTGCAAATGTTGTAAAAGAATTAAAGAGTGTTAACAACGAAGAGAAAAGTCAGACGTGGTAGAAACACCGAACTGCAAATATGTTCTCTCAGTCGGTGGTGACTATGAACGAAAGTAAGTAGACTGTGGAGTGCAATTGTTGATGTAATTACTTGTGTTTCCTTCTTCAGATGCTGATGTGCAGATGCAGCGGAAGGCGAACGTCGCCAATGTGCAGAGGCATGCCTTGGCCGAGCAGTCGGTGAACCAGCACTCGATAAGGAAGGAGATCGGCAAGAAGGTGCAAGCAGCAGAGGTGAAGCAGGAGCAGGAATGCAAGAAGAAGTCGCTCAGCGTCTTCCTGGACGTCTGCACCAGAAGGGACACTGACGGTGGGTCTAACGTGGCAAAAAAACTGATAGTTAATACGATTGAAATATTATTTAGAGGAAACTTACGAGAACTGCATTCTATCGAGAGAGCACAGGATCAGTGAGAAGGATATGAAGAATATCGTGTACAAGTACTGCAACCGACTGACGCCTCCATTCATTTGCGATGAGAAAGAGCAGGAATACAGTGAAGTTGAATATCCGTCTCCGTCAATCTCCCCTTGCGAAGTCGAAACATCCCCGATTTTGATGGAGGCTCCCACATTTGTGGTGCCTCAACCGGCACCACTGAACAGCTGCTCGACTGATGAATGAATGTTGTTTATTTTTATTTTTTTGATTAGTTTTTAGATGTGATGTGTGTTTAAAATTATTTAAATGTGATTGTTTATGTATAATTCTTCCAAATATACCAAGTATTTTCTTCTAATAAGACAATTGTACTGATTTCATCATTCCGGGTGAGTTTCTTTTTACCTATATTCTAATAAGATCTTAGTTTCTAATTTAGTGTTAATAGGAGGCTGTGAAAATGGGTGCTTTTGTCTAATTGAAGTTGAACAATTAATCCAAGAGAGGGAGATTAATTTAATTTAGTTGGTATCACCTGTTGCGTCTGCGCGAGACACGGAGTGGGAGGCTCCAGTCTTACTTGTGCTGTCAATTCGGCGTCGTTTGCTCCGGTTTCGAACATTCAAAACTGTTGCTCAATTAAGTGAATTGGCCTGTATTCAATGAAAACCATCGTTGGGATCACGATCCAATTGGATTTGGGGGCAACAGAAGGTTAGTAATTTGATTGTGAAGCGAAAAAAAAAATTCTCTCACCGCATTGAAAGTCTCCTAATTTGTTCGCCAGTCGATTGCGAAGATTGTGTTCAAATTTGGTTGCTCTGGAGTAATTGGTGATTGAGAAATTCGCGTTAATTAGTTGCAAATTTCGAGGCTTGCAAAATGGCCGAGGGGACGCGTCTTTTTTTGTTGTTGCTACCAACTTATTGTAACAATGCATTTTTGTTGCAGAAACAAAAATGACTTTCCTGGACCGGTTGGCACAATTGTTCCGACACTATGTCATAGTTGTGCGCGTCCCTTTTTTCTTAAGTCAACATCATTCCAATTAGAAGTACGTAATAATTACTGAATCTTCCTGACTTTTTTTTATTAAGAAGCAGTTGAAATTGAAGCGCCGCAATTGCGTGTTGTAACCGATGAAGACGCTACTGGTGAATTGTGAGTGATTCAATTCTTTGTTTTTCTTGCTGCTTCAATACTTTCTTATGACTTCTTCGTTATTTATATGGATGCAAGGTATTCTAAATGCCAGGTCGTTCTATGTTATTCATGTTCGCAGTGAATAGCATAGAAAGGCAAGACCGTCTGTGCGAAAACCTTCTCGAGGTGCATCCGTTGAGGGGTTGTT
>JAFMTC010000516.1:58723-74992 GCA_018845635.1 Nicrophorus orbicollis
GGGGCAACGGCTTCCACGTGGCCGCATGTCCAGGTGCAAAAGGTAATCATCTTTGCTTCGAAGATGGTAACCAGGTATCAATTGAAGCGCAAAACACAGCCTCTGAATTGATGTGCAAGACCGTACACATTTACCTTCAAGAGAGGGTGCACCTGTTTTTGAACAGAAAATGTTTCGGATCGTGTGTTGATCCTTTATTAATTGTGTTATAATCTTTACTTTCTGTTTGTTTTCTTTTATTTTGAATAATGTTTTTCACGCTTGAAAAACATTATTTATAATAAACTCGTTACAAATGAAACAAAATGGAAAGGAAGGGTTATCTCATAAACATGCGTTATTTTCTATTTTAAAAGAAAATCCTATCGCAGATTTTCTTTTAAAATCGTAATAACCTGTTGATAAAGGATTGCAACTGTGATGGGTTGCATACAGTTTCACTTCGGACAGCTGCTTTCGTGCATAACCTAAACGAGTAAGTGTCAAGGGAGACGTGCATGTTTTGTTTTTTCTCGTTTATCCAAATCCTCCGTGCTTCGTTCCTCGTTAACATCGCAATGCCTCCACGATAATTCCACTCGTTCCTGCACACCGGACATGAATCGGTTCGCACTTTCATTTAGAAACTAACAGTTCATTGCATAACAACAAGTCCAAGGTCCTCCTCCTCCTGGTCCTCTCTCATTCTTGAGGTGTGCTGCGAGACATGAGTGGAGCTTTTGTGAATGAGAAGCTGACAGTCCTGTACGGCTCTCAGACTGGCAATGCGCAGGACCTTGCCGAGAGGATATGGAGAGAATCGAAGAGGTTCCATTTCTCAGGCACAGTGTGCTCGATGGATGACTATGATGTGCTTGAGCTAATCAATGAACGTTGTGTGATTTTTGTATGTTCCACCACTGGACAGGGTGAGGAGCCCGACAACATGAAGCAGTTCTGGAAGTTTCTGCTCAGGAGGAGCTTGCCACCGGATTCACTGAAGAAGCTCAAGTGAAGAACCTTCACTGAAATTGATTTGCGTTATTCTACATTACTGTGTATTTCAGTTTCGCCGTTTTGGGCTTGGGAGATTCCAGTTACGTCAAGTACAACTTTGCTGCAAAACGATTGAACAAGAGGCTCGGCCAGCTGGGGGCCACTCAGTTAATCCCCCTCGGTTTGGGCGATGATCAACACGATTTGGGATATGATGGAGCTTCAGATCCTTGGATCGAAACGCTTTGGATAAGTGCATTGAATGCTTTTCCTTTGCCTCGAGGAGTCTCTCCTTTGCATAGGAATCGGGCTGTGGTGCCTAGGTGAGAACTGAAAGCAGTCTCTTTACATTTTTGCTAATATCTCGGAAAACTAATTGATAATTAAGATTTCAAATTAAAGCTGAATAATCAAATTTTAAAAAGTATACATTGGTTGTATCGATTGTCTGCAATTCACTGTCAAAGTTGAAGAAACTTTTATTTATTGAATTATTCGAATTCCAGGTGGACTGTGACTTCGAAGTTGTGTTTGGAGCCAAAGTCAGTGAACAAGCAGCAGAGCTTGTATTATTCCACAAGGACTTCCAAAGAATTCTTCGTTTCAATTATAGATAATGTTAGGGTTACCAGTGAGGACCACTTTCAGGATGTTAGATTAATTAAGTTGAAGACGAACGGGCAAGAGTACAATTCGGGTGATGTCGTCGTGCTGAGACCGCGGAATCTTCCATCGCAAGTGGCCGAGTTTCAACGAATCCTGTCGGAGAACCAAGTCGATATTCCGCCCGAAACCATTTTCAACCTATCGGAGAGGAGCTCGGATTTCCCGGTGCCTCCCCACTTGCAAGGACCAATCAGCTTTCAGCAATTGTGCGAAGAGTACTTTGATCTAACTTCCATCCCGAGAAGACACACCTTCAGCATACTGGCGCAGCTGACCGACAGCGAGATCGAGAAGGAGAAGTGCCTGGAGTTCACGACGGCCGAAGGGCAGGACGACCTGTACAATTACTGCAACAGACCCAGGAGGAACATCACGGAAGTGCTCGAAGATTTCCGGCACGCCACGAAGAACATCACGAAAGACATCCTTTTCGAGTTACTGCAGCCGATCAAACCCAGAGATTTCTCGATAGCCAGCAGCTGCCTTTACCATAGAGACGAGATTCACATTCTCGTTGCGGTTGTCAAGTACAAGACAAAGTTGACGAAAGAACGGCTCGGGCTTTGCTCGAATTATCTTGCCGATCTGAAGAGCGGAGACGAGGTTTCCGTGTGGCTGAAGAAGGGCAGTTTCAAGTTTCCGGTGAATCCGGAGGACCCGGCGATCATGGTCGGTCCCGGAACGGGCGTCGCACCCTTCAGAAACTTCATTTTCCAGAGGGTGACGGAGGGCGCAGCGCGTGCCGATAACTTGATTTTATTCTTCGGCTGCCGCAGCAAATGCAAGGACTTCTACTGCAAGGACGAGTACGAGAGGCTCCAAGACGAAGGCAAGTTGCATTTGATATGCGCCTTCTCCAGGGACCAGGAAGATAAAGTGTGAGTTGGACACGTCCTCTAACCCTTACTTTTTGCTGACTTGTGGTTATTTCTTAGGTACGTTCAGCATAAAATCGCCGAGAATGCGAAGGAGGTGTGGAGGGCTCTGGCGACGAGAAGGGCTCACATTTTCGTTGCGGGAAATTCGAAGAATATGCCGCAGGAGGTGCGCAGCGCTTTCGTCAGGGTGTGCATCGAGGAGGGTGGTTTGAGCGAGGGCAATGCTGAGGCTTTCCTCGCCCAAATGGAGAAGACCAATCAGTACCAAACTGAGACGTGGTCTTGATGCGAATTTCGCCAATAGTCTAGACGAATTTAAAATAGACAAATTTTATATATTTATTCGATTAAAATATTCGTATTTGATATCTTGATAACTAATATGACCAAAGTTTTATATTTAATTAATAATCAAGATTGTCGATTGACATTAAAATTCAAATTGCATATAACAATCAAGATATCTGTCGTTCCATTTATCCCAGCGTCTGACAGATGTCAAATTTAATAAGATTCAAGATTTATCTTTAATTAACACATTAACTCAATTATTTAATGAGTAATTTAATAAAACTTGCCGAAAGTACAATTATGTGGATGTTGATGGTCGATGACCTTTTGCGACTAAAGAAGATTATCATGAGTAGACATTGAAATTCTAATTGAATATAAAAGGTATCTCCTTTGTAATTAGAAGACCACCTTTGTCTGACAGATGTCAATATTACTAAGTTTAAAGTTATATCTCACTAATATTGACAGATGTCATTATACATTGGATTGAAGAGATATCTTTAATTAACGATAATTCAATTAACATTCACGATTGAATAAAACGTAACAGTATTAATTTGAAAAGGAATCAAATAGTCGTTAAAATTCTAAACGAATCTAGATATCTGGTCTTTCTAATTACCATATCTGACAGATGTCAAAATTAGTGGACTTTAAAGCTCAATTTTTAATTAACTACGATTTAATTAACAATCACCAAGTGCCAAGTAATTCAATGTTCTTAAAAATACAATCAAATGAAAGTTGAAATGCTTCTCAATAGAATTCTATGTTTGTTTTCTTATTATTTTCTAATTGTTGCAATTTATGTTATTGTTAAATCTATAATTATGCATGAATATCAAGATATCTACTTATGTGGTCTTGCTAATTACTCAACTGTCTGACAGATGGAGCCAACAGTAACCAATGAGCAACCATTTTGAAAATTTCCATTTGAATAACACTTAAACTTATGCAATAACACGTATCCTTTCCAAAGTAGAGTAAAGCAGTGTTTTCCAAACGCAATAAGTGTTCATTGAGAACCGTGGAATTAAATAATTACTAATTACAGTATAAATGTTTCTTAATTAAGCTTTAAATTTGATTGTTAATGAGTACTTACCATAATAGACAATTTCAGGATTTACGAAGTGTTCGCATTGGAAGGAAATGGTTTTGCGGATGATGTTCTTGTTAATATTAAATTGCAATTTTAAATGAATTTCCAAACAATTGGATTAGCTTAAGTGCGGATAGAATGAGGAGTTTCTGGTAGGAGGAGAACGTTGTCAGAAGTCCGAGCAATTTGCATTAGTATTAATTTAGCGGAAAGGCTTTCAGCAGGAGTTGCAGGTCCTGCGGTTAACGTTCCGGTCCACGGGCCGCGCATCCTGCATCCATATTTTACTGACCCTCCTTGCCTGCCTGCCAGTCTGCAGACTGTAACGTAAACTTTGCGCTGAATTTCAATACATTTTTCAATATTGCTGCAATTACGAACGCGCTCCTAAGTATATAAGTGTATACCTGTGTGTAAGTTAATTAAGACGTTGCGCGAAGTTGCGAACTTCTTGGGGCCGAGTTGTGCTTTCCGCAAGTTTATTAATTACATTTCGACGAACGCATCCTTCTCACAACCATCATCAAGATCCTCCAGCAACTCCACAGGACGAAAACGAAAACAACGTTGAACAACAACAATAATAATAGTTGTTTACAAACTTCATTTTTTCACACTTCAGACACGTCAGATTGACATTTGGTATAATTGATTTGTTGGAAACGAACGAATCCGAAATAGTAATTACATTAATTACACATAAATATTAAGATTAAATAGTTTATTAATTAAGACATTAATCTCAACTTATTGAAATCCAAATAATTCCAAACAAGTTTTATTATTTTCCTTTTGACAGATGACGTAATAATTGATAGTTTACAAAGACGTTAATCCCAATTCATTAATTCAATTTACTTTTCATGCGAAGAGTAAGAAGGAAAAATAAAGCTGAGTTTGAAATATCGACATTTCACCTAATCAAAATGTATCTGACAATCAGCTGTTGATAAATGAAGCCATTGCTGTTTGACAAGTATCGACTAATGACAGTTCGAACAATTTGTTTATTGAAAGACTTATGGTCTATAACTCTTCGCAGCAGTAGAATTGAACAAAATCTTTCGTATTTCTTCATTTTATTGAATTATCGTTTGTGGTTGTTGTTGCAATGCATTTTATCGTTCTCATTGTTTATTGATGACAATGATTTAACTGACAATCAGCTGATGGCAAATGAAGCCATTTTGTTTATTGATGTCTGAATCAATGAAGTATCGGGGTTATAATTAGTTCACAAGTATCAACTATTGACAAGTGTCAACTATTGACTGTTTCTTCAATATAGTTTGTTGGGTTCTGATTGTTTAACGTCGGTTAGTGCGGTGTCGATGGATTTAATTGCTTCCGACGAAGTTTCCGCAATTACACTCTTGTTTCCGACCAGGTGAACAAAGTGTAATTGCCAGACGTTAAGCAAATAGTGAGTGGGCGACGTGCAGAGAGGGAGGAAGGTGGTTAGAAGTGCGGGAATCGTCTGGTCTATTTATAATTCAACGCGTAATATTCGTGATTGAGGCAATTAAATTATTAACCGGAGCAGGCACATGTGTGCCCTGGGGTACGCGTTCTGCGGTGAAGGGTGGTGGTTGGGGGGCGCCACCCTCTGAAATTACTTAACTGTGTCAATACGAAGAACACCATCGAAGGGCTGGGATTAAAAATTGTTTACTCGATATTTAGACTGTCTCCTCCTCCTCCAGAAGGGACGAGATTTTCAACCCTCCCCAGAGAACTACACAGAGTGCAAACATTTCCCTGAGAATTCCTATAAACAATCGCTTTCAGGATTGTTTCCAAAGTTTACTCGGATCTGTTGCGGCTACGGAATACATTTGACGACGATCCGATGCTTCCATTCGGTCCTCCTCCCTCCCTCTTTGTGAATTACATTAGCATTTGTGTTGCTCCTCCGGTTAATTCGATAATAGCTCGAAGTGATCAAATCCAACCAAAACCCATATTTCGAATAAACACACACAATAAACCGATTATTTGCGCGAGGAATGGAGATATACAATATGTAGTTGGGACGCGTGTGTCTATATAGTTTGTAGCACGTAATTGTTAATAGAAAAATGACAGCATCCGGAATATGCTGCGATCAATTTGTGGACAGGGCCGGACTCGATTGCAAATCTGCGACATTTCGAATTCACCATTGACTAATTTCAACTAAACTAACCTTATTCCAACTTCCAACGAATCTAATCTCAATCCTAATTTAAAGCAAACTTAATCTAAACTATTGTGTCATAAAACCGTGCAACAATGTCAACATTACGAATCATCAAGCTTTTGTTAATTAGTTCGTGTTATGTTTATATTTACATAACCCAAACTTAATCTAGTCCTAATCCTAATCTAACAAATTTCGCAAATCGGCAGTTTTCACATTACGCTTAACTTAATTACGTATAAACATAACCCAAACTAATCTAAGTTAATCCATCTAAATCTAACCTAAAATAACCATAGAAAAAATCTGTCCTGAATCCGGCACTGTGACAATTTTAACATTACGACTGTGTAAATATTGCGGGTAAATTCATCGTTTCGCTCCGTTTCATCTCATCCGGATTCATTTCTGTCCGTGGCAAATTAATTTATTCCATGTACATTATTCTATTTGAACGGACGACGGATAAACGTGTCGGACAGATTATTATTATTTTAACGAGGAGAATCGTTCGTTCGGTTCACGCAATTTCGATGAATCCGCTAATTACCATTTCCGACAATCAATTCCGCAAAGCGTCATTCCCAACGTCAATTTGACGTGTCAAAAAAATGGAGTTTGTCAATTCGTTGGAATGTTGTCATCAATAAACAATATGTTCGAACTGTCATTAACTGTCAATCGTCTATGAACAAAATGGCTTCTTTTGTCATCAGCTGATTGTCAGTTACATTTTGGAATGTCGATTAGTTCATAACCGAAGCTTTCATTTTCAAATAATCACTTCGTCAAATTGACGTGTCAAAAATAGAATTTGTCAATTCGTTGGAATGTTGTCATCAATAAACAATATGTTCGAACTGTCATTAACTGTCAATCAACAATAAACAGAATGGCTTCGTTTGTCATCAGCTGATTGTCAGTTACATTTTGGAATGTCGATTAGTTCATAACTGAAGATTTCATCTTTTACATTATTACTTCAAACGTAAACTATTACATTAAATAAACACTCATTGCTTATTAACTATAATGTGTATAACAGTAACGGAAATACACGTTGAACAAAATGTTGGAACTGTCAATAGTTGATACTCGTTAATCGTAACCCCGAACTGTCAATACGACTGACACCTGTCAAGCTGAGTGAATTGCGATGTTTGTTCGTTAGCCCAAACAGCATTAATTACATCGAGGGAGCAGCGTGAAGCGTCGAGAATAAAATTATGCTTAGGGTAGGTGGGTGGGGTTTCGGTTTATTAACTAATTTAATAATGATGTCTGCTTCGGTCCGGGGGTGGCTGTTGTACTGTGGGAGTTTGGGGCGGTTTGTAGCTTGCTCGGAGAGAGAGGAATTTAATGATTCCGTTAAAATGGGCGTCTGTTTAATACGCTTTTCGGATCCGGACGACATATTATGGCGTTAATTATATTCGCGCCTACACCGCCCTTTCCAGTTCGGCCCATAACCGTCTTCGGGGCCCTTTTAATAATGCACAGGAATTATTAAGCCACTCTCCCTCCTCCTCCTCCCCCAGCCGAAACGACGACGTCGTCGCGACGCCTCGTTCTTGTTTTTCTTCTAAATGATCCTCCCTTCGTTCAATATCGACGTCTTTTTTAAATTTGTTTTTCTTACTTATGACAGTTAATTAATCGCGTTGCTATGACACTGATAAACGTCAGTTGTCAAACATTGTAAATATCAATGTGAATTACATAAGAGTAGTTGATTGACATCCATTGTTTTTTTGTTACTATGACATTCATAAATGTCAAACGTCATAAAGAATTACATAAGAATACTTTGAAACGATTATATTAACACATCTTTGTTTACACATCTACTTATTATTGTTAATTATTATTATTCAGACATTGATAAATGTCACCTGTCAAACATCAATGAACGTCACTAGAATTATATATGAAAAGTTGAAAACGATTATATTAAGACTCTAATTATTACAATTGTTAATTAATAATTAACTACCTTTGCTACTCTCATACTGATAAATGTCAGTGGTCACATAAGGTTAACGTCATACGTCAATTGTATATACATAGCATGAATTATGTAAGAATAGTTAATAACGATTTGATCTTGACTTCTTTACTATGACATTGATAAATGTCAGTTGTCAAAAATTATGAACGTCAACTGAATAGTTATAAACTATGAAATTGATGAATTTCAAACGTCACCTGAATTATGTAACAATAGTTAAATACGATTTTATCTTGACTTTTTTACTATGACATTGATAAATGTCAGTTGTCAAACATTATAAATATCAACTGAATTCTATAGGAATAGTTGAAAACAATGAAATTGATGAAAGTTAAACGTCAATAAACGTCACCTGAATTATGTAAAAGTAGTTAAAAACGATTTGATTTTGACATCTTTATTATGATATTGATAAATGTCAGTTGTCAAACATTATAAACGTCAACTGAATAGTTGAAAACTATGAAATTGTTGAATGTCAAACGACATATGAATTATGTAAGAATAGTTGAGAACGATTATATTAAGACAAATCAAGTAATTGTATCAATTTACAAAATATATAGAAACTACAGATTAGACATAAGTCTGTAGCATGTGAGAATTGTTCGTTAATTTAACATCAACGTCAAATGTATACATTTAACTGACCTATAAATTAATGTAAATTTGAGCAATTCGGTCCGCCTAATTTTATTTATAGTCCGAATGTGGGACGGAATCAGAAAGTAATTAGTACTCGAAAATGGAATTAGCGGCGGCGAAGCTAATTTTCTAAATAAATTCCCTCATGCTGCTGCTGCTGCTGCTGACGCTTTTCGGTTGGAGGAGCTGAGAAGGATGAGGAGACCAGAGGTCCTGTGGGTTTATTAAATTTATTACCGAATTAGGAATTGATTAGCAAATTTGCACGTTAATTGGCTGCAAAAGGAAGTGCGCCGCAAACCCGGAGCTCGGTGATTACGTGCACACTCACCACCCCGTCGAAAATTGCACAATTATCAAGCGTGCCGTGATGAATCGTATGCTCACTCTCTTCACTTTTAATCACAGTATTTACGTTCCGTCCCAAAAAAAAGAAGAGGAGTCCGCACCAGAAATTACGTTTACCTTTTGCACTTTCCACATGTTTTATTCAAATTCCTCCCGGAATTACGTTATTAGTTATTTGCGTTTAATTAAACCGTTTTCAAAACTTTACTCATTAGTTCTACAGGCTCAAATTCATACAGCAACTAGTTGTCAACAATAAACAAGATGGCTTCGTTTGTCATCAGCTGATTGTCACCTCAAATTATGACATGAAATATCGATGTTTGTAATGAAATATTTTTAGGCATGAGTAATGAATGATTACTTCTTACTTCCCAAATAACAAGTAACAAACAAATAAGAAACGCTACTCATCAATTTCGTTTATTATTCCATAACGGACAGCACTTTATATCAATCAAACAAGTTGTAAATAACAAACAAGATGGCTTCATTTGTCATCAGCTGATTGGTAGTTCAAATTTGACGTAGAATGTCAAACTCACTTTTCATTTACAAATGAAAATTTGTATATAATTCCTTTACTTCTTACGTAAACCAATTACGAAACTTTTCACTGAATTGCACCACCGTCAGAGGGAGCGCAACAAGAATATGGTGTCCTGGGAAATCATCTGATGGTACCTTTCTAACTGTAACCAATTTGGTGATTTAAATATTCCCAAAAAAAAAGGGAAAATCTTTTGAAGGCATACAATGTTGATGGATCGATTCGCTTAAAGTGCATTTCCTTTAATAATGCACCGATTATTTACGTAACGAATAATGCCAGGGGAGGATTGTAGTTTGGTTGGTAGCGTCGAGTAAGCAAAGAAGTGGATTAATGATCATTAAAAGTTCCGCGACTGAAGCATATTTTCTGCCCCGTATTCAAGTATCGCGTAACTCGCGCAGTTTGCTTAGTGCATTAATTATGTATGCTAAATGAGGAAGGAAAGAAGACAACACAAATACTGTAAAAGTGAAAGAAAACAACACCGGTATTTCAACTTATGGTGTTTGAACTACTCTCATTTGTTTGTTGCTAAAGTGAGTTAATCGTCAAGTAGTTCAAAGTTTTTGTTACTTCTCAACAGTCTCCTTGATTTTGTAAGCAAAAACACGACACTATTGTCAGATTACGCTTTCGCCTCGATTCATCATTGCAAAACGATTAGAGCTTGAAGTGTCGCAGGAGACAAGAGATGACAGCATCAGGAGTAGCAACGTCCTCCATCCGTCAATATATTTTAATCGTGCCTTCGTGACGCGCCTGCAACCGCAAAACTAAAAGGGTCTTCTAACCGCGCGAATGCAAAACACCACCCGACCCGATGTTTTATTCAATTTTCCCTCATCCCTTTGCAGCACCGTATCAAATGTACATCCGAGTTTTGCACGACTGTTTACGCATTCAGCTCGATCTCTTCGCGTTCACATAAAACGAGACACATCGCATTTCCTTGCGAACATCTCGAACCGCTTGGATTCCGATTTTCATACATTTGTCTCTACCAGAAGACGAGTTACGGCAGTTTAAAGTTTTGGAGACCGACGTGGGCGTCTCTGTTTCTGAAGACTCAGTTTTTGGTTGTTAATGGTTGGTAATGTGATTTTCATCAACCATAAACAAAATGGCTTCACTTGTGATCAGCTGATTGTCAGTTCAAAGTTTGACGTAAAACAACAATATTTAGAATGAAGATTTCTTTAAGTTTTCTCTTGTTTTAATTATTATAACTTTCCACATAAAATATAAAATGAAATCAAGAGACTTTTCTTAATAATTCAATTTGGAAATGCATTCAGATTTTGACGTTTACATGGAAAAACAAGTTGTCTACCCTAAACAAAATGGCTTCATTTGTAATCAGCTGATTGTCAATTCAAAGTTTGACGAAAAATATCGATATTTAGAACTATTTTTTTTCCAACTTTTCTCTTGTATTATCAATACTAACTTTCCACATAAAATATAAAATGAAATTAAGAAACTTTCCTCATCAATTACACATAGAAATGTATTCAGATTTGGACCATCTTATATATTAAATTCAACTAGAAACTAATGTTAACAATAAGACATTTGTAATCAGCTGATTGTCAATACTTATACATTTTGTCAATCATAAAACATTTGTAATCAGCTGATGGTCAAAACGAACATATTGTCAACCATAAAACATTCTTAATCAGCTGATTGTCAATACGAACATTTTGTCAACCATAAAACATTTGTGATCAGCTGATTATCAATACGAACATTTTGTCAACCATAGAACATTTGTGATCAGCTGATTATCAATACGAACATTTTGTCAACCATAGAACATTTGTAATCAGCTGATTGTCAAAACACATATTTTTATCAACCATGAAACATTTGTAATCAGCTGATTGTCAATATGAACATTTAGTCAACCATAAAACATTCGTAGTCAGCTGATTGTCAATACGAACATTTTGTCAACCAAACGAATTGACAATTTTTGGCGACTAACGTGGGATGCTTCGAACTCATTTCACACCGAAACCAACAACTTTTTCATCGCGTTTTCTTCACACCACGCCTTTAAATCGCAGCATCAACAAGTTACCCACGTCTTGTTTGCTCATTTCATCATTTAATCAAGAAAATTAGAGTGTTTTTTATGCACACTTTTTCCTGTTGTTGTTTCTTCTGTACAGTTTCAATTAAGGGTGAAATCTCAGCCCGCTGTTTGCATCTCAATTACCGCGACGAAAACGTAAAGCGATCCGACGACCGTTTCTTTGCTTTACCACCCCCAACCCCCGCTTTTTATTCTCGTGCGTACTCTTAGGGTTTCGCTCCGTAAATATTTGCTCCTCCGGTCGCAAAAGTAAATAATGTTGACCCGAAACGAAACGAAATTGGCAGGAATCGGAATGGCCTTTGTTGCTGCTGCTACTGCTTCACTCACTCACTCACTCATTCATTCAACCGCGAGACTCGAACTCTGCAAACTAATCAATAAGCAATTAGCAATTAATTTTGCCGGAGCAAACATTAACATTGCGCCGCGTCAATTTTAATTCGAAACCAGTATTATCATTATCAATATGGCAATAATCATTTCGGTGAAGCTAATTGAATAACTATTGCAGCTTTCCGAATCCTCACTTTTCTATCGGCTGAGCTGTTTCCAATTAGTTCAGTTTTCAATCAACTTGATTGAGTTTCAGACAACGAAAGAAACTTAAACTAAAGACTGCAGTTTTTTCCCGCGAAGACAAAGTTTTAAGGACTAAATAGAATCGGATTACCTGTGTGCTCGAAACTCTTGGGGAAAAATGAAAGGATTAAATTGGAAGGAATAAAGTGTGGGTGAAAAGAACGAGTTTTTAAATAAGGAAATGTATATGAAATTTAGGGGTTGTGGGGGAGTCTTTATGGAAGCGCCACCTGTTTCGTATCGAATTGTGCGGGGGGAAGCAAAAAACGATAAAAAAGTTACAGTGAAAGGGAGAAGCAGTGAGTGGTTTCAGTCCCTCCACGAAAGTTGAGGGCATTAAAAAGTTCCGTTCGGCTGCACTTGAGCGGCTTTCGAAAGGTGGGCTGTGGAGGGCTTGTTTTTTTTTGCTGTATTTTGTTTCACGAAGCCGACCGCGTTTTTATACCGTTCCTCCGAAGCGGTTGTTATGCGATCGTCGAATGTTTAAATATTAAGTTTAAATGGTAACTAATTAGTTTGAAGGATTTATAGTTATTTTTGACGGCTGATTGCAAGTGAACGGTAATGATCACAAATCTCACAATAGGCTTATTGGAAAGGGTATAGTTTTACCTTTAATTTGCATATTTGATGATGTAATTAGCTTGCTTAATTATCGAGTAATTGAATAAAACGTGATGACGCGAAATCTTCAATTGTTTATAAAGTTTACTAATTAGTTTCAATTTTATGATTAAGTTTTAAGTAAACATCGTTTATTACAAATTAACCAGACTATCAATTGGAAACTCATTCAAATTTAATTATAAATAGAAATAATTAATTATGCAACCAAATATACTTGCGATAAACTCAAAACTTTGACAGTTAATTGCAGGAGAACGGTAGTTGCCACAAATCTCGCAATAGGCTTATTGGAAAGGGTACAGTTTTAGCTTTAATTTGCATATTTGATGATCTAATTAGCATACTTAGTTATCGAGTAATGGAATAAAATGTGATGATCCGAAATCTTTGAATATTTATAAAATTTACTAATTCTTTTCAAGAATGACATTTTTATTATTAAATTTTATGTAAATATATTTTATTACAAATTAATCATCTATAGGAAACTCATTAAAATTTAATTATAAATAGAAACAATTAATTAATTATGCAACCAAATGTACTTGCGATAAACTCAAAACTTTGACAGTTAATTGCAGGAGAACGGTAGTGGCCACAAATCTCGCAATAGGCTTATTGGAAAGGGTACAGTTTTACCTTTAATTTGCGTACTTGATGATCTAATTAACTTACTTAGTTATCGAGTAATGGAATAAAATGTGATGATCCGAAATCTTTGTATATTTATAAAATTTACTAATTAGTTTCAAGAATTACATTCTTATTATTAAGTTTTAAGTGAACATCGTTTATTACAAATTAATCAGACTATCAATTGGAAACTCATTCAAATTTAATTATGAATATAAACAATTAATTAATTTAAATATGCAACCAAATGTACTTGCGATAAACTCAAAACTTTGACAGTTAATTGTAGGAGAACGGTAGTTGACACAAATCTCGCAATAAGCTTATTGGAAAGGGTACAGTTTTACCTTTAATTTGCGTACTTGATGATCTAATTAACTTACTTAGTTATCGAGTAATGGAATAAAATGTGATGATCCGAAATCTTTGGATATTTATAAAGTTTACTAATTAGTTTCAAGAATTGCATTCTTATTATTAAGTTTTGAGTGAACATCGTTTATTACAAATTAATCAGATTATCAATTGGAAACTCAATCAAATTTAATTATGAATATAAACAATTAATTAATTTAACTATGCAACCAAATGTACTTGCGATAAACTCAAAACTTTGACAGTTAATTGCAGGAGAACGGTAGTGGCCACAAATCTCGTAATAAGCTTATCGGAAAGCTTACAGTTTTCTCTTCAATTTGCATATCAAATGATACAATTAGCGTAATTAATTATCGAGTAATTGCAAAAAATGCAATAACCTGAAACGTTGTTATATCTTCTTTAAAATTCTAAATTGTCGCTTTCATACAAATAAACTGTATGACATTCCTTACAAAATTACTGAACTAAACCATATGTTGAAAGGAAATAACGAAAGTTAATTACATTCTTGGCACGATTTCCGACGATGGATTTCTTTCAAATTTTGGTGAAAGGAAACGGAACAAAGCTTTTTATTTTATTTTTTATTTTTTTTGGGGGTTGGCTTTTCTATATACTTATGAGTTAAAAGCGCGTATTTCTTTCCCGTACCTCCTTTCACCTGTCACCAATCGAATCCATCCCCCCCATCAATAACTGGAATTTATGTGCGACTTCCGGTAGATGGCGCGATTGTCGGGGGTGCTTCGCGTGTAGCCGGATATACGAGTCGGATTAATTGACAATTAAATTCCGAAAGAAGCGGGTGGCCCTTTCCGCACGAGAGGATGAGACGTGATAAGATGAATCACCGGAGGGGCTGTTTCTATTTTACACTTTCTTTTCCTTCCCTTCTCTGTAAAGAACACTTTCCGCGTTTGCTTTCTAATGCGAAAAGTGTGCACACTCTCTCACACACACCCTTGTTCTGTCAGAATAACCCCCATCTCGTAGGAGCATCCGCATTCACACCTCCACTTGACTCGGTGAGTGGTCTCCACGTGAATGTGTCATCTCTCTCCTTCTCAAGGGCCTTTCCATACTGCTTTCTCATCATCAGCATCTTTATTATTATTTTGTTTGTTTGTTTCGAGTTTAATGAGACTTGCACGAAGTTTGCTTGGAAAGTGGTAGAGGATTTTCATGAAAATAAAAGACTTTTTTGTCGACCAATCATATAATCATTCAATTAACTTAAAGAACAATGCGTAACTTGCAAGAAAATCGTCTTGAACTGTCAATACAACTGAATGAAAATAACGCCATCTATCGAGGCGAAATCAACTATTATTTTTCTTTTATGTATTCATAGCGACCCCCGATATTCAGGGCATTACATTCGCTCCATTTGGTGTTTCATATTTCAAGTTTCCCCGAAGAACAGACGATAAATACTCTTTCTTTTCTTTGTTGAAGAAAAAACTGGTAACAAAAAGATGGTTCGATTCGGAGCGAAGATCTCGTCCTATAACTTATCGGCTATTATGTTGTGTAAATTTATTGTCGAAGCATGCCAAAACCTTCATGAACGTATAAAGCGGATATTGATTAATGTATTAAAACAGTCATCATCAAATCTTACGAAAAGAAGGAAATGAAAATAAATAAAAGCAAATTGGGTGCCACGTTGTATGCATATAATGTAATGCGTATTTCGCATCGGAGTCGATAAATAAATAGTGGGCTGTGGCAACCACCCTCCCCTGCAAACCGCCCGCATTTCCCGCCAGGGGGAGGCTCATCAATCATCCATCATATCGCCCCCCACCCCCGCACATTTGCGAAGCCTCCTCCGCACTTTCCTTTGTGGTTTCCATCCTCCGGTTGCGTAATCAAAACTCTTCTCAGGAGGAAGTTTTTTCTTACCTCCTCATCCACGTCCCACATATTTGCACATTCATCTTTCTTTTGCGATCCGAAACGGAATACCACCCCTCTTCCCACCTCCCCCACACAAACTAAATATTGTCCAATGCTAAGTGACTCTTTCCATCCTCATATTTATTCGCTTTGCTTTTGTTTCCGCTTTGCAAATACCATTACAATCTAACGTTTTTATTGAAAACATCTTTGACTGTTGCTATGGGCTTTTTGACAGTTAGTTGTTATACATTTTTTAATAGTTGTTATGGACTCTTTGACTGTTGCTATGAACTCTTTGACAGTTGTTATAGATTCTTCAATAGTTGTTATGGACTTTTTGATAGTTGCTATGGACCCTTTGACAGCTAGTTGTTATAGATTCTTTAACAGTT
>JAFMTC010000516.1:109907-122969 GCA_018845635.1 Nicrophorus orbicollis
CCACCCCACGGCACCCCCACAGTTTAAAACGTTTATTCAATCGGGCGCAACAACTCCCACCAATTCGGTAATTCATCGATCGTCCAGAGATGGCGTCCCGACAACTTCATTCATTTTTCCACCCGGAACGTGATCCGGATTTAATTGGATCTGCACGTACAGAAGAAGATGAAAGCAAAAAAATCAATCAATTAACGTATTTCCTCATTAAAATCAACTTTGAACACCTATCAATTACGTTTTTTCTCTCTAAAAAATTCACTAACTTCATTCCCGTTTTCTCAATAAAAAAACGTATTGGAAATTGGAAAATAACGCAAAACTGAAAAAGGGAGATGTTGTGTAAACTTGTATATTAAGAGTTTTGGAAAGTTTTGTACCTCGAAAAACATAATTAAACTGAAACTAAAACTTAATGAGTAAGCTTCATTATATTTCCTACCAAGTACACCAATTCTTTGTCTATCTATGTACATAGATATATAGTTTCTTATGTTTTTCTTGCATCCTTTCAGTTCTTATTAAATATGTAGCAACTCTGAGCTTCGGAGTTTCGAGCACTATTCTCTCCGTTCTTTCATTTTTATCGCGTGTTTCCATTCTTCTCATAAGAGCTGCTAGTCATCTATTTACCTTACATTTTGCATCTTTTGTTTCGCGCTTCGCATGTTTCCTTTACCCCGAGAAAACTATTGTTACCATGACGACAATACGAAAGTGCGCATTTCTAATTGCAATCGAAAAACAAATATTACTACTAGACTACTCAAAACCTGATGATTCTATTGCTCTTTAATTTTAGTCCAAATTGTTGTGTCAAAATTTTAAACGATGCATGAAAAGTATCAAGTAAACTGTAAATTTCATTAAAAGAAGTGTTTAAAACAAAAATGGAACAACGTTCGTCGTTAGAAACGGGGTTAAGTTAAGTAAACGAAAGTGGATTTTCCCGGTCGGAAAATGTATTCACGCATTTTGCATGCATTCTAAACCTCTCCCCCCTTCTGCACACACACACTTTACATTTGGAATGCGAGGAAAACGGGAAATTGCATTTGCTGTTTTCTTTCCAGATAATGGATGTAGTAGCATCCGGGAAAAAAAGAAGTCTATTTATTCGCGTCCTCTCCACCAGATGGCGATTTCCGTTTGCGCGGGAAATATGAAATTAGTGTTGGTACGTGCTCTTTATGCGAAAATTCGCGTGTGAGATGTGTGCGGTAATCGGTTTAGGGTTTCCGAGATCAGGTCGAAATTTAAAGCCAATGGATATGAGGGGAATAAGAAGAAGAAGAAGTGTTGGTATTCACCGAGAAGGAAGGATCGAGGAGGCTTCCGATCGAATTACGTAATAAGTGGCGTCGCTTCGTCGTTTACTTACATTCGCATTCAATTTTTTTTTGTGCCCTCACCTCCGCACCTAACCTCTCTCTCTTCTTCTCCGCGAAGCCGAAGGAAGGGAAGAAGTACAAGTGGATGGATTGATTTTCTCCACTTGACCCGTTTTCACTTCTTTCATCATCCTCCTCCTCGTCCTCCCTTTCACCACATCACAAGAACCTAATGAATACCAATATTTCCCACGAAACGAGACACACTGTTTGACACTTCGTTACTTTGTTTTTGTTTTTTGGTTTCGTCATGCCAACTTTGATTCAATTTGTTTCCAAATCCATAAATGTAATAGAAAAAGTTGATTACCTCCTAATATTGACATAAAATAATACTCATTACGGATCTGTATTAAACGGTTTACCACTACACCTCCCAAAAGTTCTTTAGAGAAATTTAGTCTTACTTTCAAATTGAAAAACTTTAATACTTGTCACAACTTAGTTACGTAAACAAAAACAAAAGCTTTCTCACCTCTAATTCATCGATTCAAGCAATCATCCGTGAAGGAACTCTTCTTTCTCCCACGAATCGTAACCTGCAAAACGGAAAACCAATATCATTACACAACAATTGAACTGAAAGTAATGTGTTAATTATGCGGTGACCGAATTTTGCAATTAAACTTCAATTTTCTTCAATCCGTCGGAACGCGAAAATAGATTTAATTAATTTCCAATTACCGTCCAAATCGAGCGGTCTTTTTTTCATCCGCGTTGTTTATTCTGGTTTTTGTTTCCTACTCCCACTTGTTTTGTTTACGTTTGTTGCCACCGTACGTGCATTTTGTTTGCATTTCGATGCGTATTCGTTTTGTTTTGTTTTTTTTCCATTCACAAACCGATATTTGTTTTCGCCGTTCAATTAATTAATTTCCACTATAAATTATGCAAATGCCACGGAATGTACGTAACCAATGGTTACATCGAGCACGCATCCGAAGAACAATCGAAGAACGCAAACGAAAAAACTTGGAGTTTATGGATAGATGTAGTTGTTGGGTGTTTGTTTCGAAATGTCAACGTTGATTAGTTAATTAGAATGAATGTCGAATTTGAGTATTGTACAACAATATTAATAATGTAGGCAACACATCACATAAATGCAACTGCTGGAACACCTCTGCAAAGTGGGCGGTATTCTTGTGACAGTTTCAGGGACGAATTGTTATCCCGCATCCACCTCAAAACCACCCCCATCACCATCCTCCCGGGGGGCATCAGCTGCCGACGAAAGTTTCGGGAGATATAAAGTAGTTAATTCCCGGAGCCCCGGGATTTTCACTTTGTACGAACACTGCAGCCCCCGCATTTTCGTGCTGCCATCTCTCCGTGTGTGTGTGTCGCTCATACTAGTTGATTGGTCTCAGCAGGTTTGCAACGTACACACTCCTGTTGTGACACAAACATTTCTTGACAAAGAATCTAATGGAAATTACGGTAATAGTTGCTGTTGAAGCAGAAAACGAAGGAGAAGAAGGAAAACGGCGCACGTCGTAAGGCTTTCACTTTATTGAAAAAGTCGCTTCTAATTTAAGTTGTTGCTTTCAAAGTACGCGTCTGGGGAATTGAACTTTTCAGGGTTGGTTACTTGCAACTTGTTCAAAAGTAACTAGAGAAAAAAAACCATCTTACAAATTGAATAACTAAACACAACATACGTTAATTGACGTTTTTGTAACAAACAACTTTGATAAACTTTAACAGATGAATTGTTTCTAAATACGACTCTGTCAAATCTAATATAATTTTTATGCAACTTAATATGCATTTTTCTAATAATGCATGAAGTTGCATACTTTAATTTTGCTGTAAATTAACGTTTTTTAATACAGAAGTTTGATAGTTTCTAGGAGACAAATTCAGTCAAAGTTATTAACAAATTTATGCAACTTAATATGCATTTTTTTTAAATTAAACGTTTATAAAATGCTGCAACAAAAGTTGCATACAGATAATCTTTTTTTTTCTGTTTAACTCGAAAATTGTTACTAAAAGAATATTGCACACACACATTAAGGACATAAACGCCGTAAACCGAGCGAGCAGCTTTGACCTTTCCTGTTTTCATCCCGAAAAAAGGAAGACTCCTGAATACGGCTCTGACCTTTTCATTACACGTATAACCGGTTTAAGCGCGATCAACGTGAGAAAGGCCGAAAGGGAAAGAGAGAGAGAAAGGTAAAGTGGGTTGCGTTTGAAACGACTGAAAGAGAAAGAGAGATGCGATGAGAGGAAATGGCATGAATGGAAGAGAGATGGAATAGAGAATGGGTGGATTATCAAAACAATTCCGGCCGCCGTCGGAAACGGAAACGCTATCTTTTGACGCAACGCGGCGCACGTCACATGACGGCAACTGCGAAAAAATTAAACGAAACTGGGGGATTTCTTTTTTTTGTCTTGCAAACTAAATTCTCCAAAGAAAAAATAAATGATAATTACAGCATGATGTTAAATTAAAAAGCAATATTTGAACGGTGTGTAATTAAGTTTCAGGTGCAAGGGTGTAACGTTTTCCTTTCATGTTTATTTAATGATTCGTTAAAGGGATTCCCGCCCTCTTACGTTGGCAGTGAGTTTAATTACGCCATCTGTTGACTCAGTTGAAACAATCACAGAGATATGTCATTTTTTAATTAAGTTATTTATAAAAGATAATATATTTATTAAAGATAAACGAATCTACTGCAAAATTTGTGTTACTTCACATTCGTTAGTTATAAATTAACAAAGTTGAGCATCAAAATTGCATTTTCTTAATATGTAATCAATAATTTCCTTTAATTACATAATTACCTTAAATGCTAACTAAATTACTAAATATTCATATTAAAGACAAAACTTTCATGTTTACAACGAATCTACTTTCAAATTTGAGTTATTTGACATTCGTTAGTTACACGCTGTCAAAGTTGAACAAGAAAATTAGATTTTGCAAAAATGTTGTTAATGACTTTCGTTAATTAATAAGTAACCACGAACGCTAACTACATTATTAAACATTCATGTTAAAGATAAAACTTTGATGTTTTGAATGAATCTATTTTTAAATTTGAGTTATTAATCATTCTTTAGTTATACGCTGTCAAAATAGAGCAAACAAATGAAATTTTCCTAATATGTTATAAATTAATTTTATTAATTACTCAATAACCACGAATGCTAATTATATCATTGGTTAATCATATTAAAGATAAAACTTTTATCTTTCCAATGAACTTATTACTAACTTTGTGTTACGTTTCGTTCGTCAGTTATACGCTGTCAAAATTGAGCAACGAAATTAGATTTGTTGTTAATTACTTTCTTCAATTACTCAATAACCACGAATGCTAACTACATTATTAGATAGTCATATTAAAGAGAAAACTTTGATCCTTCCAATGAACTTATTACTAACTTTGTGTTATGTTTAGTTCGTCAGTTATACGCTGTCAAAATTGAACAATAAAGTAAGATTTGTTGTTAATTACTTTCTTCAATTACTCAATAACTACGAATGCGAACTACATTATTAGATAGTCATTTTAAAGAGAAAACTTTGATCCTTCCAATGAACTTATTACTAACTTTGTGTTATGTTTCGTTCGACAGTTATACTCTGTCAAAGTTGAACAATAAAATTAGATTTGTCGTTAATTACTTTCTTAAAATACTCAATAACCACGAATGCTAACTACATCATTATATAGTCATATTAAAGTAAAAACTTTGATCTTTCCAACGAACTTATTACTAACTTTGTGTTACGTTTCATTCGTCAGTTATACGCTGTCAAAGTTGAACAATAAAATTAGATTTATGCTTAATTACTTTCTTTAATTACTAAGTAACCACGAATGCTAATTACATTATTGGATAGTCATATTAAAGAGAAAACTTTGATCTTTCCAACGATCTTATTACTAACTTTGTGTTATGTTTAGTTCGTCAGTTATTCACTGTCAAAATTGAACAATAAAATTAGATTTGTTGTTAATTACTTTCGTTAATTACTAAGTAACCACAAATGCTAACTACATTATTGGATAGTCATATTAAAGATAAAACTGTGATCTTTCCAACAAACTTATTACTAACTTTGTGTTATGTTTAGTTCGTCAGTTATTCGCTGTCAAAATTGAACAATAAAATTAGATTTGTTCTTAATTACTTTCTTCAATTACTCAATAACCACGAATGCTAACTACATTATTGGATAGTCATATTAAAGATAAAACTTTGATCTTTCCAACAAACTTATTATTAACTTTGTGTTATGTTTAATTCGTCAGTTATTCGCTGTCAAAGTTGAACAATAAAATTGGATTTGTTGTTAATTACTTTCTTCAATTTCTCAATAACCACGAATGCTAACTAAATTATTAGATAGTCATATTGAAGATAAAACTTTGATCTTTCCAACAAACTTATTACTAACTTTGTGTTATGTTTAATTCGTCAGTTATTCGCTATCAAAGTTGAACAATAAAATTAGATTTGTTGTTAATTACTTTCGTTAATTACTCAATAACCACGAATGCTAACTACATCATTAGATAGTCATATGAAAGATAAAACTTTGATCTTTCCAACGAACTTATTACTAACTTTGTGTTACGTTTCGTTCGTCAGTTATTCACTGTCAAAGTTGAACAATAAAATTATTTTTTTTTGTTAAATACTTTCTTCAATTACTCAATAACCACGAATGCTAACTACATTATTAGATAGTCATATTAAAGAGAAAACTTTGATCTTTCCAACAAACCTATTACTAACTTTGTGTTATGTTTCTTTCATCAGTTATACGCTGTCAAAGTTGAACAATAAAATTAGATTTGTTGTTAATTACTTTCTTCAATTACTCAATAACCACGTATGCTAACTACATCATTATATAGTCATATTAAAGAAAAAACTTTGATCTTTCCAATGAACTGATTACTAACGTTGTGTTACGTTTCGTTCTTCAGTTATACGCTGTCAAAGTTGAGCAACGAAATTAGATTTTCGTTGTTTTTTCCCCCTGTAATTATTTTGTAATGTATTTTTTTTTTGAAAATGGAAATTCTGCTCTCATCAAAGATTTCTTCGCTTCGCGCACCAATGCCAAAACATTTACATTTCATCTGTCCAGCCGGACGCGTAAATATTATTGGAGAGAGCGATTTTCGATTAATTTAAACGCAGCAAGCCGCAAATCGAAACGAAAATGCCGAATGTAATTACTGTTTTTTTCTTCTCTCTCTCTCTCTATACGTGTGTGTGTATTTGTGGAGATATTTCTCGTTCACGTAATTCTTTCTCGTTTCTTTTTGTTGTTGTTCGTGAAGCGAAATCCGGAAGAGGAAGAAGAGAGAGAAAAAATGGAACGGAAACTGCTCCGCTCAGATAAACGACACTCCAGTTTAAGCGTTCGCTCTTCACCATTCTCTTCAGTCCATCTCTTTTGTGTGTATGCGTGCGTGTGTAAATGCATAGAGGTTGGCCTTGGTATCGAATTCAAAAGTCTCCATTATCATCGTTTGCTTCTTCATTTCTCTTTATATCTCTCTCTCTCTCCGTTTCATCCACTCGAAATACTCGTTACGTTTCTATTGATTTTCCAAGACCGACTTACAAAATCAACTACGTGCGGATTTCCATCGCAAACGATTCTGTTTTGTTCGAGCGAAACCGTCGAAAGTACTCGAGAATGCTCGCCCTTGTCAAGGGTGCAGCTGTCAATGTCAATTTTGACATTTGACAGCGGATGTCATTTTGACGTTGTCAGATTAGAGGAAGACGTAGTGGATGCTGTCCAATATAAGGGAGACGAAGTCAGGTCTAATTGATGACTCTAAGGTTGAAGGAATGAGAAGACATTTAGCGGTGTAATTGGAATTTCGAGCAGATTAATTTGTATGGTGAAGATTGCGGAAGAGGCCATCCGGAAGTGCGGATAAAAGGCGGGAAGCAATTGAATGCGATTGAGTCGAGCCCAGAAGTCGGCACGATTTATCTGTTCACCCTCCTTTGCTTATCACAGTTTGCCATTACTGCGTCGTCTTTTATTTTATTTACGCTTTTGTTATCATCCCCCTTCAATACAGCAATTTAAATTTTTGCTTATAACTTGTAAATAACAAGAGATAAATTGAAAAATTCAGTTGTGAATCGTAGCTGAAACTGTACGGAATCGAATGAGTGCTTTTGTAACTAATTAGCACTTATAGTTTTAACGCAATTCAAAATTGAAAATGTGTTTGTTGAACTTGATTTTTTTGGTGAATAACTCGAAAACCATAAGAGATAAATTGAAAATTTCAGTTTCAATTTGTAGCTGAAACTGTACGGAATCGAATGAGTGCTTTTATAACTAATTAGCACTTATAGTTTTAACGCAATTCAAAATTGAAAATGTATTTGTCGAACTTGATTTTTTTGTGAATAACTCGAAAACCATAAGAGATAAATTGAAAATTTCAGTTGTAGATTGTAGCTGAAACTGTACGGAATCGAATGAGTGCTTTTATAACTGATTCGCAATTATAGTTTTAACGCAATTCAAAATTGAAAATGTATTTGTTGAACTTGATTTTTTTGTAAATAACTCGAAAACCTTAAGAGATAAATTGAACATTTCAGTTTCAATTTGTAGCTTAAATTGTACGGAATCGAATGATTGCTTCTATAGCTAATTCACACTTATAGTTCTAAAGAAATTCTATGTAGAAAAAAATATATAAATTGTTCAATTTTTAAACTTGATTTTTTTTTCGAATAACTCTAAAACTATAAGAGTTAAATAGACCATTACATACTCAAATTATAGCTTAAACTATACTGAATTGAATGAGTGCTGTTATAAGTAATTCACACTTATAGTTGTAATGCAATTCTATATTCAAAATTAGTTTATAGAATTTTATTTTTTTGTGAATTACTCGAAAATGGCAAGAGATAAATTGATTATTAAAGTTGTAAATGATAGCTGAAGCTTTACTGAATCAAATGAGTGCTTTTATACATAATTCGCACTTATAGTTTTGCAGTAATTCTATATTGAAATATATATTTATTATACTTGCATTTTTTGATAATTTCTCGAAAACCGCTGAAGCTGAATTGACTTTTTTAGATGCAAATTGAAGCTGAAACTATACGTAATCGAATGAGTGCACTTGTAAGTGATTTGTTCATATATTTTTAATGTAAATCTACTTTGAAATTTGTGAATATTTATATCTTCTATATACCTCAATGACATGATAAATTTAATTTGCATACTGAAGCGCGATTCAAACTCGAAATCACGTATCCACGAATTAGCATACATCTGCATACCTAAGACCGTTACAGTCGAGTGTGAACACTCGAATTAAAGCTAAAACCACAGGTGCAAATGTCAGGGTGTTCGTATTCCTATGAGAGCTGCGGTTTCCGCGCACGAAAGCAAATTGAAGATGACTATACCGGATTCCGGATGTATCGGCTTCCCGACGCACATCCGAGCAGAGAGGGCTGCATTTTTCCCTTCCCCCGTCTAATTGCGGCTCGACGACGATAATTGCTTTGTTCGCTTCGATTGCCGGATTAATCAATAGATGGCGCACACAACCCATTGTAATTTTCCGGGTTTCCGATTTCCATCCACCCCACCGCATTGAGTCTGTTGCAACAATGGTAATTAACACTGCGCCTTTTTCTTTGCATCTCCGAATTACGTGACGTCGGAGCGAAGCATTGTTACGCAATTACACTTTCATCGGATTACGCACCAGCGTTCGTCTGGTTGCCGGAGATGGACCGGAACGTCATGAATTATTCAGGTACATAAATTAGGCGAGTCCACGTCCTTGGATGATGATGAATTCGCAAATGAGCGTTCCACCGAACTTTTTTTTTATTATTTATATAACGAAATTATTCGACAAATTTCGAAACGAAATACCGTAACTCAATAACAAACTTTTGGAGCGAAGCACCACCGATTTTTAAATCCAATTTGCAACTTACGAATACCATTAGTTGTTTGTATTTGAATAGACATCTATTAACAATATGAGAAACTAACTATATTAGTTGCAACTTACATAATAGCCAACTTAAATTAAGTAAAACAAAAATCCCAACTTTATGAACCTTCTGAACATCATTGGTTATTTGCATTTGACAGACATCTATTAACAGTATAACCCACAAATTATATTGGTTACAACTTACATAATAGCCAACTTAAATTAAGTAAAACTAAAATCCCAACTCTATGAAGCTTCTGTAGATCATTGGTTATTTGCATTTGACAGACATCTATTAACAATGTAAGAAACTAACTATATTAGTTACACCTTACATAATAGCCAACTTAAATTAAGTAAAACTAAAATCCCAACTTTATGAAGCTTCTGAACATCATTGGTTATTTGCATTTGACAGACATCTATTAACAATATAAGCAACTAACGATATTAGTTACAACTTACGTAATAGACAACTTAAATTAAGTTAAAACAAAAATCCCTTTTTGGAAACAAAGTAATAAACTTTTCCAGTGAGTTTTAAATGAAATTCGCAATTTGCTGAAGCTTCTGAACATCAATGGTTATATGCATTTGACAGACATCTATTAACAGTATAACCAACAAATTATATTGGTTACAACCTACATAATAGCCAACGTAAATTAAGAAAACAAAAATCCCTATTTGGAAACGAAGTAATAAACTTTTTCATTGATTTTTAAATCCAATTCGCTACTTGCTGAAGCTTCTGAACATCAATGGTTATTTGTATTTGACAGACATCTATTAACAGTATAACCAACAAATTATATTGGTTAGAACTTACATAATAGCCAACTTAAATTAAGTAAAACAAAAATCGCAACTTTCTGAAGCTTCTGAACATCATTGGTTATTTGCATTTCACAGACATCTATTAACAATATAAGAAACTAACTATATTAGTTACAACTTACATAATAGACAACTTAAATTAAGTTGAAACAAAAATCCCTATTTGGAACCAAAGTAATAAAGTTTTCCAGTGAGTTTTAAATGAAATTCGCAACTTGCTGAACCTTCTGCACATCATTTACAATTGACAGACATCTATTAACAGTATAACAAACACATTATTTGGATTACAATTTACATAATAGCCAACTTAAATTAAGTGAAACAAAAATCGCAACTTTCTGAAGCTTTTAAACATCATTGGTTATTTGAATTTGACAGACATCTATTTACAGTATAACCAACAAATTATTTTGGTTACAAATTACATAATAGCCAACTTAAATTAAGTAAAACAAAAACCCCTAATCTTTTTTTGATTATACTGAAGTTAAATAATGAAGTAAGCTTTAAAGGTTTGATAGTAAATTTATATTAAAGCATAGATTTTATTAAGAATTCAATTAACATATTAGTCATTAGTACAGCTGTAACACCTATTATCTAAAAAATAATTGTTGACAACTCATTTCTTAATTCATTAATTCATTTCTCATTTTCATGAAACAAAAAATATCCCTAAACTTTCATGAAGTTAAATACTGACAGTTGGCATGCCTTTAAGTGAATTTGACGCAACGGAATTGAAGAAACAGGAAGTCGTTCAAGTATTAACGCGGAGAAGGGCACGCAAATTATTCCCTTTGTGCGCATCTGAATTTAGATTACGCCGTTAATATTAGATGGCGCCCTTTTTCATATTTTATACAAACGATCCGTAAATTTGCACTAACGTCCCGTCATACCAACCGACAAAAAAAAGCGTATGTGATATGCAGAACCAGGCGCATCCACCGTGAAACAATTGCGGAGAGAAAAAAGTTGTATGAAATACGTGTGTAAAAGAGAGATGAGATGAGGTGAGGGAATGACAGTGGGGGTCTATGAGGTGGGGATGTAAGGGAGAATGGTTGGCCTGGAATCCCGGCCCTCTATGTTTTCCGGAAAATTAAATACCTGTTTTCCCATTGGGGAATTCCGATGTGTTAAATCATCTGAAACGAATGAAAAAAAACGAATTCTGAAAAAAATTTACGAAATTTTATAGGTTTCGTTTTAATTTTCAAATTAAAAGAAAAAAACAATTGAAAATAACGTTAAACGTGATGTTTCATTGTTCCATTTATTCCTTCCTCTCTTTCTTTTTCGCCTGTTTTTCTTCTTAGTATTATTGTGTTTCTTTCTCTTCTTTCTTTTTTTTTGAAGCACATATAAAATTTTCCGCGCGCACGGAACAATGGTCGTAACCTTGTTGGGTTTATGCCCAGAACGACGCCGAGATAACGAGAAATTTCCCTTACACTTTGCGTGTTTCCACGCTGAAAACTCGCCTCGCATTTTCCGCGTTTTTTCCCCCCCTTCCTACCATCCGACGTTGCGAAATGCGAGTGTAACATAATAGATTTAGTGAACAGAAAGAAAAGAGAACATAACGAACAATTTTCAATTAGATAACTTCAGTTTTATGCAACTTCGTTTACAGAACTAAGTTGCGTTTTAGGCAACCCAATTATCGCATTAAGCTGAAATCGATGAATTAACATTTCCGGTTAGGCAACTTATGTAACATTGTAATTGAACGCGGCTTATTTTAGTGCAAATCGGACGTGTAATTTCAGTTTCAAGTGTACGCAAATTTATGAAATTTGGAAACGATTCAATAAAAGTTTCGTAACATTGAAAGCACTTTAAGTTATAAATAAAACCGTTTAATATCCGGATTAAAATTGTGACGATAAAATCGTATTTACGATACGTTTGAAAGTTTAGTTTGCTCTACTTTAAAGAAAATATTATAAAAATGGAAATATAGTCCAACTATTACACTTAACTCTCTCTGCATAATGGATAAAGCCTATAAAAAAACGTAAGTGTTTTGGATCCATTTAAGTCTGTGTGAGAAATAGTACGATACGAAGAAAATGCGGTAAACGTAAAAAATGGTAAAACGCAATGTAAATGCGAAACGATGTTAATTTGACGGCTTATCACCGAGAAAGCATCCAAGTCGAGGCGTCGTGATTACTTGAATACCATGCATAATCCTAATCGATTCCACATGTAATTTTCCACGAAGAATTGCGCGAATGCATGCAAATGAGAGGAACATGGAAACGCTAACATTGCTCACATCGCGAGTCGCGATTTCGCGTATTTGCTTTAACATTCTCGACTCGAATGTATTCGGTATTTCCTTAGCTGCACATTCGTAACTAGAGTATTTGTTTAAATGATTGAGAAACGCATTATAAATCAAATGCGTAGCAGTCTCTTCACGTTTTTACTTATATCTCGAAAAGTAATTGTGTAAAATTGATAAATAAGCAATCAAATTAAAGCTGAATGTTGAAGCTTTAAAACGCATATATTGGTATTATTGTATCTTTTATCGTTTGGCTGCAATTCTCTGTCAAAATTGAAGAAACGTATTTTTAAGCGTCGAAAAAGCAGTGTCTTCACGTTTTTGCTTATAACTCGAAAATTAATTGCGTCAAATTAATAATTAAACACTCTAATTAAACCTGGATGTTGAGGCTTTAAAACACATCTATTGGTATTATTGTGACGTTTATGGTTTGGCTGGAATTTGCTGTCAAAGTTGAAGAAACATATTTTTAAGCGTCGAAAAAAGCTGCACCTTCACACTTGCTTATAACTCGAAAAGTAATTGCGTCAAATTATTAGTTAAG
>JAFMTC010000516.1:135361-150008 GCA_018845635.1 Nicrophorus orbicollis
ACATTTGAAATTAGTAACGTTGATGACAGTGGAAAACGTAAACATTTTGTTAACTGACATTTTCCCCCATAATGAACTGAAAAGTGAAGTAGTTGTTACCAACATTTGAAATTAGTAACGTTGATGACAGTGGAAAACGTAGACATTTTGTTAACTGACATTTTCCCCCATAATGCACTATTACAAAAGAAGCGTTACCATTTGTTTGATGCGCAACCATTTTTAATTATATTTTTGGGGTTATATCAGTTTTCATTAGATAAAAATGTAATTGTTAGTTTCGTAATGAAGTTGAATGAATTGCATACTTTATTTAATTGCATATTGTGCAATTTTCTGCTTTTCTTTTTTGCAGTGTTAATCTACAGTTTTTATGTTGGAATCATTGCGAATTGGAATGTACTTTGTGTGAAAAGTTTATCGTTTTCGTGATTTAATTTTGACCTTAGATCGTCGACCCGTTCGGAGCGATCAAAACACCTCTGGGAAACAATGGTGTTGTATCAATGAATGTCATCATTCTAATGACTCGAATTTGCATTTACGCAATACGACTTTTGTTTTGTTTGTAAATGCACGTACTTTTTCATTATTATTCTAAGAATAAACAATGCGATATGTATTTTCGTTCCTTGCGCATTTTTGTTTAATCGCCTTTTTTTCTCTCTCTCTCTTTCTTCTGACAAAGGTCATTTCTAAAGACTTGACGATTTGCATACCTAATTGTCGGGTATGCCTTGAATGCAGCTCCCGTCTCGTATAATGCGCGTATAAAATTTGTATATTCACGCTCGTTACGAGACGAACGAACGAGAAATTATTATTATTATTCACAAGAGGGGACATATCCAACTCAATTCAATTCCATTCCCTCGCTTCAATTTCTTGTTTAGTTATTCCCTTTTTTCTCCGAAGATTAACGATCGCCATCTCGGTTTCATCCATCCGTCAATTTACTCTTGACGTTATGTCAAATTTGACAGTTGTAAAGGTTATGCGAAAATCGCAAATCAATATGTTCTCTGCAGTCGCTAATAAATGTACTGACATTAACTAAGTTTGTTATGTCAACTTTGACAGTTGTATATATTTCATCATTCAAATTAATCCATCTCTCAGCCCTGTGACATTTGCAGTACGATTTCGAAAAACTACTGAGTCAGCTGTTTATATCCTAGTGACAGTTAATATTATGTCAAATTTGACAGTAGTGAAGGTTATGCGAACATCGCAAATCAATATGTTCTCTGCATTCGCTAATAAATGTACTGACATTTGCTAAGTTTGTTACGTCAACTTTGACAATTGTAAAGGTTGTATGAAAATCTCAAATCGATTTGTTACTGGGTTCTCTGTTTTGCCGTCAATATAATCCATCTGTTCGCTATGTGACATTAACTAAGTTTGTTATGTCAACTTTGACAGTTGTATATATTTCATCGTTTTCTTTAATCAATTTCTTAGCCCTGTGACATTTGCCGTACGATTTAGAAAAATTTACTGAGTCAATTGTTTATATCCTAGTGACAGTTGCTGTTATGTCAAATTTGATAGTTGTAAAGGTTATTGCGAAAATCGCAAATCAATATGTTCTCTGTATTCGTTGATAAGTGTTTTAACATTTGCTAAGTTTGTTACGTCAACTTTGACAGTTGTAAAGGTTGTATCAAAATCCCAAATCAATTTGTTACTGTGTTCTCTATTTTGCCGTTAAATTAATCAATATATGTGACATTAACTAAGTTTGATATGTCGAACATTTGTCGAACGATTTCGAAAAAGTATTGAGTCAGTTATTTATATTCTAGTGACAGTTGCTGTTATGTCAAATTTGACAGTTGTAACGACTGTGACAGTTGCACAGTAATACAAAATTGACAAGAAATTCTCTGAATTATCCGTACGTAAACAAACTATTGTATAATTCCGATTCTCTGATCGAGGTTTATTCATTAAAAGAAAAAAGAAGGAAAGAACCGACGTGGATTTTCCGCATTGCTTCGTTGCATTACGTAATTTAATTGAAACGTTCTCTTCCGTCTCGTCCTCGTGCCTGTCATCGACGAACGACGTCCTTAATAATTTATTCAGTTATTAAATTTCCCCTCTCTCTCTCTCTCTCATTCTAACAACTGTTTTCATTAGTGAGTTTGTCTCACCTTCTCTTCAATTGCTTTTTTTCAATGTACGTTGTTTCACCCTCCTCTCCACCGCTGACGCCCATTAATCATTATTTATTTATCGCTCTGGGTTAAGGGCGAATCGAACCCCAAGGAAAATCAATTTCTCCACCTTGTGAATTTCCCAACTGTCATTTCCTTATTGCTGTTTACAACAACAACAACACCAAAAGTTGAACAACTTGACACTTGTAAAGTTGTCAACTGTCACAATTACTGAAGACGATTTAGGACCAAGTTGTAACAAAACGACATACACCAATTCCTTTTATAACAACAACAAATTATTATTAGTATGATGTATATTGACAGTTGCTATTTACACAACAATTTGACGTTTGTTTTTTGACAGTTTATGAAATTAATAACCACAATATTCCACAATGACAGTTATATTTTAGAGTTTCGATTGTTACAATTTTTTGACATCGGAGCAAATTAACTTTATGACAGTTATTTGACAGGTGTTAACCAAATCTTATATAACAATAGTAATAACACGTCAAAGAGTGAGGCAATTGTTTCCATGGAAACTGATATTTGCCAAGGACTCTACGATTTATTGACGTATAACGAATTTACCATTCGATCAAACTCGTTTCCAATGGAAATTTTTATGATTTACAATAAATTTCCATACATTTTCCATCGAAATTAATAATCATTCAATTTCCACAAACACCACACACATTCTTATGTTTATCGAAGTAATTTCTGCTGTTTGACGTTCCGCTTTAACGATTCACTCCGTGTCTCTCCATCCATTATTTAGAAACGTTTGCCCGGCTATTTCCCATTCGAAAATTGAGTCATTGCACGGGAAAATGTAAAAATAACAGCATTGCCCGAGCAACGTTAAGTAAATAGAAAAGGAAAATCGGATTTTCGTCGCAACGGATGTTGGGGTGAGGTGGGGGGGTTTGTTTGCAAGACTTTGGGAGGGTGGAAAATGTAACAGAATTCCGAAGTTCCTTTCGATGAAGTTGGATGAACACAAGTCACAAGGAAGAAACAACAACAACAACAACTTGCATCTCTCGGCGAGACTCGACGTCGAAACTCCATTTCCGGACACCTTTGACGGTTCGGAATCAACCGCCGACGCCGTGAGGGCTTCCCTTGATTTATCACCAAAAGTCTCGAACAAATCCGCAAAAAAGGGCTACTCGGCTCGTTATCGTATCACTTGTTTACTTTCTATAATTAGCTTACTTATGACAGTTGCTAGGAACGCTCTTATGTCATAGTTTGACAGTTTCTTTTGACGCTGTTAAATCATTATTTGACAGTTGTCAGGGACGCTCCAAAATCATTGTTTGACAATTGCTATGGATGCTCTTAATTCATTGTTTATCAGTTGCTTTTAAATTATCGTTTAACAATTGCTAAAGACGGTTGTAAATGTTATGAGCAATCTTACATAGTAATGGTTCATTTAAAATCACAGTTAGACAATAACTAGGGACGCTCTTAAATCATCATTTGACAGTTGCTAGGGACGCTCTTAAATTATTGTTTAATAGTTGCTAGGGACACTCTTAAATTATACTTTGACAGTTGCTAGGGACGCTCTTAAATTACAGTTTGACAGTTGCTAGGGACGCTCAAACATCATTGTTTGACAGTTGCTAGGGACGCTTGTGCTTGTCATGAGCAAGCTTAGACAATAATAGTACATCAATAACCGTTGCTAGGGACGCTTCATCATTGTTGCATAACATTTAGCAAATGTTTGTGTGATAGGTAACATGCATTTTTTTGTGTAATTTACTTTTAATTCATTATTTGTTTGTTTTTTGTATATAAAATTGTCGTGTTTGAATGTTTAAGTGTTAAGTTACAATTTGCGAAATGAAAAACATGTTTTTGTCTAACCGCTGCAGACGAGTGCAGACTTGTTGTTTTGAATCGAAGAGTTTTTAGTGTACAAAGCGAAATCAATTACTGGATAAAGAAAGAGCGAGAAAGGTGAAGCACTTACGTAAATTCGGTAAAAATAAGTTGAATGAAAGACACGAATGAAAAACGATCAATCAAAACTCTGAACAACAAATTATAAGTCATAATTTCGTTGTGTTGTTGATGTTTAGTGCGAAACAATGATTGATTTTGATTCTTTGTTGTTTTCGGTTGATGTTAACGTTGCTGCAAAGCTGTATGTGAACGCTCCAACGCGAAACGCGTTGCGCAATCTTCGGAAGCGCGCTGATGCGAGAATTGGCCTTTAGAAAAACGTAATTTCCTAACGATCTATTTATACTTCCATCTGAATGATGAATGGTGTGCTTTGTGTGCTAGCAAAGTGGTAATGAACGAGTCTGTGTGTGTGTCTTCAGACATTCATTTCTCTCTTTCCTTCATCTCAGAGCGTAATTGAAAACATGTGAGAAAGAAATTGCAAACTTCTTCAAATTTGCATTTAGTTTCTTAAAGTGAACAGAGAAAAAAACGGGAAAATTCTTCAAATTTGTTCATAATTAGTTTTGTTTAGTTGCCTGGTGAAATGAAGGACGTAAAAGGAAACCGAACGTTTTTTTTTTAGAAATTAATTAACATATTTTCAAATTGATGATTGAAAATGTGAAATAAGACTAATTAGTATGTAATTAGTCAGCGTTACAAGATTAGTAAACAAGCAGTTTCAAAATAAACAAGAAAGTTCAATAACGTTTACGTAACATTTCTAATGCCAAGGCTTTCACAAATATATTAAATTTCCATGTAAATTTTTCTATAAATTTGATTGATTTCCAACAGTTCTTTCATTAATTGCATAAAACATCAATTTAGTCTACTAAGTATACAAAAGTTCACCTATTTTCTTGTAGGAATCGACAAATTTTCACCAAAATTAACATGATTATAATTGAAAATTGTAATTTTTTTGTATAAGATCGATTGATTTCCAACAGTTCATTCATTAATTGCATAAAACAACAATTTAGTCTACTAAGTGTACAAAAGTTCACCTATTTTCTTGTAGGAATTGGCAAAATTTTCACCAAAATTAACATGTTTATAAATGAAAATTGTAAAATTTCCAAGTAAATTTTTATATAAATTCGATAGATTTCCTATAGTTCTTTCATTAATTGCATAAAATTACAATTTAGTCTACTAAGTGTACAAAAGTTTACCTATTTTCTTGTAGGAATTGGCAAAATTTTCACCAAAATTAACATGATTATAAATGAAAATTGTAAAAATTCCAATTAATTTTTTCTATAAATTCGATTGATTTCCTATAGTTCTTTCATTAATTGCATAAAACATCAATTTAGTCTACTAAGTGTACAAAAGTTTACCTATTTTCATAAAGAAATTGACAAAATTTTCACCAAAATTAACATGATTATAATTGAAAATGAAAATTGTATAATTTTTGTATAAATTTGATTGATTTCCAATAGTTCTTTCATTAATTGCATAAAACAACAATATAGTCTACTAAGTGTACAAAAGTTTACCTATTTTCTTGTAGAAATTGACAAAATTTTCACCAAAATTAAAATGATTATAATTGAAAATAAAAATTGTAAATTTTTGTATAAAATCGATTGATTTCTAATAGTTCATTCATTAATTGCATAAAACAACAATATAGTCTACTAAGTGTACAAAAGCTTACCTATTTTCTTGTAGAAATTGACAAAATTTTCACCAAAATTAACATGATTATAAATGAAAATGAAAATTGTAAATTTTCCAAGTAAATTTTTGTATAAATTCAATCGATTTTCAATAGTTCTTTCATTAATAGCATACATCAACAATTTAGATCACTAAGTACATAAAAGTTAAAGAAAAACTTAAAGAATACAAAATTTTCAAGTAATTCAAAATTGATCGTTTTTCTTTAATTTTCTTTAATTTTCTGTGATTTTCCTTCTTAATGAACTAAATTATACACTAATTATACTTGATTTGTTAAATTTCGACTTTAACCAGTGTTAATTATTGAAAAATCTCATCCATAATGAAATATGAAATTTGTGGAAACTGATGGAAATTTACATGGTTTTACGTGGAAAAATATTATGTTCGGTTTTTGTGAAAATTCGTGATTTATTTCAATCGTAAATCGTTGCGCAAATAAACAACGTTTTGCATTCAAGAACTCCAATAACAAAATAATTACACTCCATGTTATCATTCATAAACGCGTCTGATTCTTAATTAAAATTATGCAAATCAATGGAAATAACAGAATCTGCTTATAAAAAATGAGCAAATTCTGTTATTAGTGTTGTTGTTTTGCACTTTTCATTTCATTCATATGCAAACGACTATCGATCATAGGATGCCGTGGTTATGAGTAAAACAAGAGAAACAAAATGGCGATTACATGTTAATTTGAGGTTAAAGTTGACGGATAAATTGTGTGTTATAATGATGTCTTGTAGCTTGTACACAGATAGCTTTTGTTTCGTCTTTTTGAAATTGAGAAAAATTGTTTTGGAAAATCAATTCGTTTCGTTTTCTTGAATAATTTTTAGTTTTTATACACTAAAATCTTATTAATTTTCATAATTGCTTTGTGTAACAAACAATACTTAAATAAATTTTCTGCAATTAAACTTCATATAATTCCGTTGTGACAAATGACAAGAAACAGTTGATTTAAGTCGCAATTTTAGCTTAAGAAAAACTTTTGTTTTATTGAAAAGAAACAGTTGATTTTTGTTTCCGAAGCCAACTTTGCAATTTGTTAATTGGTAATTCAGGTTAAAACTTTTGTTTCATATTGAAAACAGTTGATTGATTCATAATTGCAATTGTAATTTTAATTAAAGACTTTTGTTTAATATTGGAAACAGTTGATTAGTTGTTAATAGCAATTGTTTATTAATAATTTCATGTTGAGACTTTTGTTTTAAATTGAAAACAGTTGATTGGTAAAGCCTATACTTCATTGGAAATTTTTGTTTAATCAATGGTTTATATTGAAAAGAGTTAATAAAAGACATTAGCAATTGTTTATTAGTAATTTTAATTAAACACTTTTGTTTTAATATGAAAACAGTTGATTAGTTCTTAATAGCATTTGTTTATTAATAATTTCATGTTAAAACTTTTGTTTTATGTTGAAAACAATTGATTGATAAAAACAATTGTGTATTGGAAATACTTCTGTTTTATATTGAAAACAATTGATTAATTGGTAATTTCAAACGTTTATTAGTAATTTTTGGTCGAAACTTTTGTTTCATAACGATAATTAATTAATTATAGCAATTAGTAAATATTCTTTAAAACTTTTGTTTTGTATTGAAAACAGTTGATTGATAAAAACAATTGATTATTAGAAATACTTCTGTTTTATATTGAAAACAGTTGATTAAAAGACATTAGCAATTGTTTGTTAGTAATTTCATGTTAAAACTTTTGTTTTATATCGAAAACAATTGATTGATAAAAACAATTGATTATTGGAAATACTTATATTAAGAACAATTGTTTAATTGATAACACCAAATGTTAATTAGTATTTTTTGCTTAAAATCTTTTGTTTTATATCGATATTTAATTGATTATAGCAATTAGTACTTATTTTTTAAAACTTTTGTTTTCAATTAAAGACAGTTGATTAATTGATTAATAGCAGTTGTTTATAGGTAACTTTTGTTTCTAATTAAACATCTTTTGTCTCTAATTGATAAACAATCAATCTCACCAATGGCAACTTGACGCAACTTACGAAAACAATTGAAAACTAAGTTGATTAAAAGACATTAGCAATTTAATTAACGACTTTTGTTTTATATTGAAAACAGTTGATTGATAAAAACAATTGCTTATTGGAAATACTTCTGTTCCATATTGAGAACAATTGATTAATTAATAATAGCAAATGTTAATTAGAATTTTTTGCTTAAAATCTTTTCTTTTATAACGTAATTGATTATAGCAATTAGTAAATATTCTTTCAAACTTTTGTTTAATATTGAAAACTGTTGATAAAAACAATTGATTATTGGAAATATTTATATTAAGAACAATTGATTAATGTTAATTAGTATTTTTTGCTTAAAATCTTTTGTTTTATATCGATATTTCATTGATTATAGCAATTAGTAATTATTTTTGAAAACTTTTGTTTTCAATTAAAGACAGTTGATTAATTGATTAATAGCAATTGTTTATTGGTAACTTTTGTTTCTAATTAAACATCTTTTGTCTCTAATTGATAAACAATCAATCTTACCAATGGCAACTTGACGCAACTTACAAAAACAATTGAATACTGAAGTTGATTAAAAGTCATTAGCAATTGTTTACTAGTACTTTGAATTAACGACTTTTGTTTTATATTGAAAACAGTTGATTGATACAAACAATTGCTTATTGGAAATACTTCTGTTTCATATTGAAAACAATTGATTAATTATTATAATAGTAAATGTTTATTAGTAATTTTTGGTTGAAATTTTTGTTTTACAATAATTGATTATAGCAATTAGTAATTATTCTTTAAAACTTTTGTTTTCAATTAAAGTCAGTTGATTAATTGATTAATAGCAGTTGTTTATAGGTAACTTTTGTTTCTAATTAAACATCTTTTGTCTCTAATTGATAAACAATCAATCTTACCAATGGCAACTTGATGCAACTTACAAAAACAATTGAAAACTGAGTTGATTAAAAGACATTAGCAATTGTTTATTAGTAATTTGAATTAACGACTTTTGTTCTATATTGAAAACAGTTGATTGATAAAAACAATTGCTCATTGGAAATACTTCTATTTCATATTGAGAATAATTGATTAATTAATAATAGCAAATGTTAATTAGAATTTTTTGCTTAAAATCTTTTCTTTTATAACGTAATTGATTATAGCAATTAGTAAATATTCTTTCAAACTTTTGTTTAATATTGAAAACTGTTGATAAAAACAATTGATTATTGGAAATATTTATATTAAGAACAATTGATTAATGTTAATTAGTATTTTTTGCTTAAAATCTTTTGTTTTATATCGATATTTCATTGATTATAGCAATTAGTAATTATTTTTGAAAACTTTTGTTTTCAATTAAAGACAGTTGATTAATTGATTAATAGCAATTGTTTATCGGTAACTTTTGTTTCTAATTAAACATCTTTTGTCTATAATTGATAAACAATCAATCTTACCAATGGCAACTTGATGCAACTTACAAAAACAATTGAAAACTGAGTCGATTAAAAGACATTAGCAATTTTTTATTAATAATTTGAATTAACGACTTTTGTTTTATATTGAAAACAGTTGATTGATCAAAACAATTGATTATTGGAAATACTTATATTAAGAAGAATTGATCAATTGATAATAGCAAATGTTTATTAGTAATTTTTGGTTGAAATTTTTGTTTTATAATAATTGATTATAGCAATTAGTAATTATTCTTTAAAACTTTTGTTTCCAATTAAAGACAGTTGATTAATTGATTAATAGCAGTTGTTTATAGGTAACTTTTGTTTCTAATTAAACATCTTTTGTTCCTAATTGATAAACAATCAATCTTACCAATGGCAACTCGACGCAACTTACAGAAACAATTGAAAACTGACGAATTGTTTCGAACGCAAACATTTGACTGATGCATCAGACCTTACTTGATTCGTTTTTTGTGGATTTTAATGCAATTAAAGAGAAAAATAAGAATAACAGAAGAGGCTGTGTGTGAGATGAGAGTGAAAATAAACTATGAGATGGAGGAGTAAATATTGTAAAATTATTAAATTGGGGCCTTGATGAGGAGGAGGAGGATGGGAGACGAGACGATTAGTACGAGTGTAGAGTACACGGAATAGGGATCAAGGCCGAAAGTGTTTATTGAAATTGCAACCGAAACGAGAATGAATGTGCGTTACGGAAAAACTAGTGAAAAGAACAGCAATTAGAGTTTTGGGAATTCGGTGTGCAGGTCAAGTTCAAAAACACGATAAACTGAATTGCAACTGTAACAACTAGATAGTTTCAGTTCGCGGCTGCTGCGGTTATCTATCCAGATACACACTGTAAACAACGTTTGTAACAGCAAGCAAAACTTAACAAAAATGTTGTCACTCACTCGCTCCAATTTCCGAAGGTATTAATCGAAGTGGTAGACCTGGTAGAAAACTTTCAATTGTCATTTGTTGGATCACAGCACTTTTGTTTTTTGTTGGAAACTAACACTTTGTTTGGATGTACACTTTGTTGTTTCAGTTTCAGTTCTGGGAATTTTCTTTTGTTTTTCCTCTTTCTTTTGTTCGGTGGAAAGGACGCGGTTTTCGTCTGCGAGGATAACCAAAAGGACGGACGCTTTCGTGCCGCGCGTCGCTTTTGCACTGGTGCGGCGGTGCTTTGGTTACGAGGCGCACCTTGCCTCGCTGCTGCGGCTCACCGACGCCGACGTCGGTGCGTGCGGCCGATAACGACGCCGACGTCGACGTCGCCTACCCGCCGCACGGCAGATAAGGGGATTCCCCCGAAACAGAAGAAACGACGACGCTGCAATTATCGCTCCTCTCTTGTTATGCAATTCAAATGTTTCTGTTTTCTTATGGAATATAATAAATATCATTCCCGGAATTTCTATTTGTTATTCCAAAAATATACACAACAATAAACAAACAAATGAAGTGGAAATATGCGCGCGTTATTTGAATCGAATTCCGGATGAATATTAAAAAAATGTTGGAGCTTGAATACAAACAAGAGAGAGTTATTTCAATGGTAAAACGAAAAATCGTATGGTCGTGTATTCGAAATTGTAATCAAACTGTTAAATGAAGCGCTATCTGTTTTTCGTTGATGTACCATTTTAGTTGATGAATTTATAGTTTAATTTAAAATTTGACAGCGAATTGCAGCCAAACGGCTCTAGATACAAGAATAAATGAATATGCGTTACATTCCTCAACTATCCTAGTTTTAGAAACGTCTTTTATATCTTTACTATCTATTATGGTTTTCAAGAAAATCGTTAAAACGTGAAGACACTGCACTTTTTCGCTTGTTAATTTTTCGTGACTTCAACTTTGACAGCGAATTACAGCCAAACGGCTCTAGATACAAGAATAAATGAATATGCGTTACATTCCCCAACTATCCTAGTTTTATAAACATCTTTCGGATCCAGTCTATCTATTATAGTCTTTGAGAAAATCGCTAAAATGTGAATACACTACAATTTTTCGCACGTTAATTTTTCGTTACTTCAATTTCGATAGCGAATTACAGCCAAACGGCTCTAGATACAAGAATAAATGAATATGCGTTGCATTCCTCAACTATCCTAGTTTCATAAACGTCTTTCGGATCCATTCTATCTATTATAGTCTTCGAGAAAATCGCAATAACGTGAAGACACTTCGTTTCCGGACTTTAATTTTTACTTACTATTTCTAATTAAGTAATTATTTAAGAAAATGTTACATAAAATACACGACGAATCACAGCGAAAGAAACGAGCTGAGATTGTAGTAAAAATGTCGATAATTTTGATAGGAAAATGTCTTAACGAATCACTGCAAAGCGATAAAATCAACAAATGTAACTGCGAATTGTATCGTCAAAACACACAAAAAACAAAAGAAAGGCAACACTTAAGTGTATCCATTCCTAAGAATTCTATTGGTTCTTTCGTTCTCTTCAAACCATTGGTTAGTCTACAAGTAAACATCATAAAACTGTTTGTTTTATACAAATTTGAATCAATAAACAAAATGGACACGTAAATAAACGCGTTTTCGTTTCAAAATCTATTGAAATTGTTCATTATTTTTTATAAATATCGCAATGTTTTAATTATTATTAATTTTAAATTAATAGTTCTATAAACTATTTAAAATAACAATGAATTTAAATTAACTTATGAAAATTACTCATTTCCATATACACATTACAATTACTTTATTTGGCAAGTAACTTGTTCAAGTACTTGCTCATACAAACAAGTTTAAATGCATTTGTGTAAACGAGTATTGTATACATTGCTACAAGTACAGTTGCCATTCAAATACATACAAATTTAGTAAATTTAATTTAAACTTTTAACAACCGTTTTTGATCAAAATAATTGATGAATTTCTTAATTAAATAAAACTTTCTGTTGAATTGCAATAAAAGTTGCATAGATAATTAAGATTCGTCCACTTGCGCCATCTCCTTAATTAATTTATTGATATAAATTATTGCATATTTATTGAGAAAATTCAGTTTTCTATAAACATTTAGATTTTAATTAAATTCAAATTAATTATTTGTTTTATTGATTAAAGAACAAACGTTTTCCATCCAAATAATGAAATTGTTGAGTAAAAAAAAATACAATTATTTGGGTTGTCACAATTGAATTGCAATAAAAGTTGCATAACTAATTAAGATTCGTCCAATTGCGCCATCTCATTTATTAATTTATCGATATAAATTATTGTATTTTCATTGAGAAAATTCAATTTTCTATAAACAATTTGATTTCAATTCTATTCAAATTAATGATTATTATCAAATATTTTGATTGAAATAATTAATTATTTTCTTGTGTAAATTACATATGTCACAATTGAATTGCAATAAAAGTTGCATAGCTAATTAACATATGTCCGTTTGTGTCATCTACTTAATTAATTTACGGATATGAATATTTGATTTTCATTAAAATCTTACACTTTGATGGAAGAAAAGTTACATAAATTAACGTATTGAGTTGGGATCCTCAATGAAGGTTGCATAATATTTTCCATTTGCGTTAACCCTACAAAGAGATTACGTCCCTCAAATGACATTTGCAATGAATGTTGCATAATATATCTGCATTGACAATCTGACGTAATCGAATTTGTTGTGTAATCAAAGTTGCATAATATATATTTTTTAATTGTTTAATATATCTAAGTTATGTAAAATATGAATAGAAATGTGATTTGAAGGAATCAATTAGATTTTCGGATTGGAACTTTAAACTCGTGAAATTGGTTTGCCGAGATTTGGTTGGATTCACCCTAACCTACCAACCCCCGATTATTATTTCTGATCCGCTATGCGTGCGTGCGTGTGTGTGTGTGTCCACATAATGCATCCATCTCTTTTCACCTCACGTGCAGACGCTTTGCATCCGTCCTTTTCTTGCACACGCTCCACACTTACATCATCCCTCCATATCGATATACGCCGAACAATGGAAACTCACGACTCACGTTTACGTATTCCCCGATTTATCATCTTCCCGTTCTCGTTTCTCGTTATATTTGCACGGGGTGAATGGAAGCAGAAAAAAAAGAGAAAAGTGTATAAACCAGACAATAACAGTTATATATATATATATATATATGTTTATCGAAGGGTGGAAAGAGTGTATAGATTCGGAATTCTGTCGGCGATCCGTGTAATGTTTCCCTTTCGTGCGAGATTACATCTCATCAATAAATCCCGTCGCCGGCGGCGATCTGCACACGACACCGACAACGCAAGTTGCATAAGGTTCGGGGCGAACGTGAACACGCCATCTGTCGGTGTATCGATTCGGTTACGCAACTTATTGAATCTCATTTTAGTTACAGAAATACACCCACACTATTTCGCTATAACGGCCCTCTTCAATTAAGGCACGTTTTCGATTTGCTGCCTAAAGTGTTTCGCTGTAACGGCACAAAAAGATGAATGAATTAATCATCAAATTAGTGTCAAATGGACGGAGTGATGAAATGGGGGTTGCATACATCTCCGAGTTTTACGCAAGGCGCCATCTGCGGAAAATTCTCGAATCGAAATGATTACAAAGACTGAATTGAGGAATTTCGCGTATCATCGTTCTAAGAATAGCCACAAACTGATGTAATTGACAATTTAAAGCTCGTTAATTTAACACCCAACGTGAATAAACGAAATTACTACTGGTAATTTGCAATAACTCAGTTTTTTTTTCTTTGTCAAGGACTTTGTCGGTTTTTCATCGAAATTTTACGGTTGAATACAAAATGCTGGACGTTTCGCAAAACCACGATAATGCAACGCGCTTCTTATCTAATGTTTTCGCACGAATCCTCAAATAGCTTATGGAAAACTTCGGAACGGTTATCACGGAAATACTAAATGTTGCAACAGTTTGCGTTGGAAGGAAAACGTTTGAAGGTTCTTAAATGGAAACTGAAGAAATTGTCTTAACTTGAGTCTTGAAAACTGAAGACTTTTCTTAACTTGTTCGTTAACTAAAGAAATGTATAACTTGCTCATTGAAAACTGAAGACATTTTTAACTTTGCTTAACTTGTTGTCCGTTAACTAAAGATCTTTATAACTTGTTTTTTTAGTAAACTAAACACAATTTTCAACTTTTCTTAACTTGTTTTTAGTAAACTAAAGATCTTTATAACTTGTTTTTTTAGTAAACTAAACACAATTTTCTACTTTTCTTAACTTGTTTTCTGAAAACTAAAGACCTTTATAACTTGTTTTTAGTAAACTAAACACAATTTTCTACTTTTCCTAACTTG
>JAFMTC010000517.1:40346-56402 GCA_018845635.1 Nicrophorus orbicollis
AACAACAATGGAGCAAGTAAGTATTCAATCAAGTCTTGTGGGGGATAATGAGATAATAATTAAATAGACGTAACCTAAAATTACACCAATTAAGTGGCCTTTAAAAACAGCTGAGGAACAAGCAGATGCAATTCAATTGTGCAAACATTGCGAAGAGCATTAACAACAACGATTACATCACATTATATATTGAGATTTCTTGTAAACTTTGAAACGAAAAAGTAGGCAGCCCACTGCACCTCGTAATCTTTGAATTGCTTCCCTTGCCTTTTCTCTCAATCAACATTGTATCTGTAAGCTGTTATCAATAGACTTGAACTGATAACAGAGATTACACACGTAATGACATAACCTCTATTTGTTATGGGCAACTGATAGTGATCAATATGTTTGTCCAACGAGGGGGGATAATATTTGAACTGGCTGTTTGATCAAACATTGCTGCAACTTCGAACATGAATGTTGCACACAAAATTTATTACAAGAAAGACAGACACAAGGTACAACACATGCTTTCTACAATTTCAACTTGGAGCAAATTATTAAAGTTGCTTTATAATTAATAATTTAAATAATTACTTTCTTTCAGAACACAGAGAATGACGAGGGATTAGGAGAAGAGATTGTATTTCCTGAGAACATGTCTGGAAGAAGTGAGAGCACTCTGCTCACCCCAGCCCAAACTTACTTTGCTGATGAGAGGATACAGATTCCAAATGCTGAAGATGTAAGTTCCAAATACAATTCATTTAAATTTAATAACGAAACGTGGTTTTAGACGAAATTCAGTTTTCGAAAATTGTGGGCTTTCACTGGACCCGGTTTCTTGATGTCCATAGCTTACTTGGATCCTGGCAATATTGAAAGCGATTTACAAAGTGGAAGCGTGACGAGTTTCAAGCTGCTATGGGTTTTACTTGGCGCCACTATTTTAGGTCTTTTGATGCAAAGGCTTTCAGCAAGATTAGGTGAGTTGTTAATTAAAATCTCTTAATATAGAGACTAATATTGACAATTATTTGTAAATACAATTAATATTTCAGGTGTTGTAACTGGTTTGCATTTGGCTGAAATGTGTTATAGACAGTACAAGAGATTGCCGAGAGTTATATTATGGATAATGATAGAAATTGCGATCATCGGTTCCGATATGCAGGAAGTTATTGGAACTGCGATTGCTCTCTTCTTACTTTCAAATAAACAGTGAGTTGATTGCGTTTCAAGACATTTTCATTTTTTAATATTAAACGTTTCAGTATTCCATTGTGGGTGGGCGTGCTGATAACTATAGCAGACACGTTCACATTTTTGTTCCTCGATAAGTACGGATTGAGGAAGCTGGAGCTGTTTTTCGGGTCTCTAATTTTGGTAATGGCTGTGAGCTTTGGTTTCGAGTATGTTATTTCGGAACCGAATCAGTTGGAAGTTATGAAAGGCATGTTCTATCCTTGGTGCACGGACTGCACTTCGAGCGCTCTTATTCCGGCTATCGGAATAGTTGGTAATAACATGACCAGCTTTGGTGAATGAAAAGATAATTAATATTGAAATTATTTCAGGTGCTGTTATTATGCCTCATAACTTGTACTTGCACTCCGCTTTGGTGAAGTCTCGTGACGTCGATAGATCGAAACCCAAGGAAGTCAGAGAAGCTAACTTCTACTACTTCTTGGAAGCTTCCATCGCTCTTCTCATCAGTTTCGTGATCAACGTCTTCGTGGTATCAGTTTTCGCAGTCGGCTTGTACAATGTTACAAATAGGGATTTGGTAAATCACTTTGTTATTAACTTTTGGTTCCCTGACGAAACAGAACTTTTTCAGTCGTTTAGATTCTTTGATCTAATTTAAGTTGCACACATTCTTTAAAAACATGATCTTACCAAAAGTTTAAACACAGACTGGAAAAAAACATGTTTACGTAAATATTTACTTTCTTCAATCATAATAGAATTAAGAATAATCTGAAACGACTAATGGTCATCTTCTTCGTGGTTCTAAAACTTTATACAACAAATATTTCATTTATTTTTTTAGAGAACGCAATGCGAAAAGTATCCTTCAATAAACGGAACTATATTCCCTGTAAGTTATAAAAATTTCCATTTCGGATTTTCGATTAATGAATGAATGATTTTAGGATAACACTGATATAGTTGAAGCGGATTTGTACAAAGGCGGTATATTCTTGGGCTGCACCTTCGGAGCTGCAGCTATGTACATTTGGGCTATCGGCATCTTAGCTGCCGGTCAAAGTTCGACCATGACTGGAACCTATGCAGGTCAATTCGCCATGGAAGGATTCCTGAACTTGCAATGGGCTCGATGGAAGAGGGTTCTCTTCACCAGATCCATCGCGATCGTTCCCACATTCTTCTTGGCTTTCTTCAGTGATATTGAGGATTTAACAAAGATGAACATCATTTTGAACGCAGTCATGAGTCTCCAATTGCCGTTCGCAACGATTCCCACGATTGCTTTCACCAGCAACAAACAGATCATGGGCGAATTCGTCAACAATTAGTAAATACTCTTCAAAACATTGAGGATTTATAGTTAATATAATTTACTTTGTAGCGCTAATACCGGTGTGGCAATTCTTCTGAGCATCGTTGTGATAAGTATAAACACGTACGTGGTGATCGATCAGGTGAACGACATGGATCCAAATTGGCCCTTGCTGACGCTAATCATAATCGTTGGAATCATCTACCTATTGTTCTGCGCTTACCTGGTGATACACATGCTCATTTCGATGGGAAACGTTAGTCTTCTCGAACACGATTTCGTAAATAGGTACATCATGGGAAACACCGATTCGGAACTCTCCAGCAATCCCAGCAACTACTCTAGGTGAGTAAAAACAAAACGAAAAACCACAATAATCCATGCAATCTATACTAGGATTATCGAGGTTAAACTATTCTCATAAACTCAGGGTCGTAAATAAGCTTTTAAACTTTTTTCAGTCTTGAGAGGGCCTAAGTCGTCTTGCTTCTTGGATCTATTTTCAGGTGCACACACTCTTCTTTAAAAGCATGATCTTACCAGTAGTTTAGCCCTTGCATGATTTTTTTTCTATTAACAATGATTTTTCCCTATTTCTATACTAATCTACACCTGTTTTTTTCTTCTCTCTTCTCACACTACTCTAGCTTAAAACGCGGACGCCACTAACAACAAATTGCTCAAAGCAAAGACTAACAACCACTCTAATCATCCATTAAGTAATATGCGGAGAGGTGTATCCGAGGCTCGTGTATCGTCCTAATCAATCTTATTGCCGTTTTAGGTCTCAAGGAATTGACAATCCAGGGTTAGATGTTAAGTAGAATATTGATATTAGGTAATAAAGTTAACACCAATGAAGTGCCTTCACAATCTGAAGGAATATTATTTAATTTAGTCACAAACACTTTATTGTATATATATATATATAAATATTAGAAGATATTATTTTTATTATTGTATAGAAAAATGAGAAGTTTCCATTACAGGAAATTGCTGTGAAATAAGGAACAAGAGATTTTCTATTTTTCTAACGACGATATTGTAAAATGAACAAAAAAATTTGGCTAATAATATTGTAGAGCTTTGACGCATCTTTAGTTCTGAAATACTATTTATTTTGTGGCCATCAATAATTACAGAAAGTAATTAGTAAATTAATTTATATGCATATGTAAAGTTGGTTGCCTAATCAAAGTTTTATAGTTTGATTTAATAAACACAATTCGTTATATATTTATATTTTTTCAATTTACCCTTAATTTCCAATACATTCATTAACTAATCCATATAAAATATATTTTCAACAATTACAACATACAAATTTCATTCCAACTTTTCTATTAATTTCTTCCACAAAAGTAACTTTTATATTCTTTAAACTTATTTCAATTTTTAAAAATGCAAATAATCTACTTTTTAAATGTATCTTTTTCAGCATAGGATATATACCGCTCTTTTGCATTGTTGTATTTACAATTATGTTATTAGGAATTGAAGAGAATTGATTAATCCATACAATCCATGGATAATTTCATAACAAATCGGATTTTGGCATTTTTGTAAGTAATAAACTTCTTTTTTAATAATAATATTAACAAAACACATTATAAAGATACTAATGGATTTTTTTTTGTTATTGTAATTAAGCTAATTAAATTTATCCACTTTTGACAAAGAATTACGTCTAAATGACAAACGACACAATAATACTAATTTACAAATCTTAAACATTAACTATTTAAGTATAATTTGGTTGCTGAATTATGGATTTGTCGTTAATATTTTTTGAGATATATGCAAAAATGTAAAGACACTGCTGTATCGAAGATTAAGAAAAACATATCAAGTTTGACAACGACTAACTGACAATCGATACAACTATTCCATTTTAAGAGTTATTATTAACTTTAAATTGATTACCTAATTATAATTTGAATAATAATATAGACTATGTTTTTTTGATGCTTAATCAAAATATTTCTTCATCTTTGACAGTGAATTACGACTAAACAACAAATGATACAAATATGCTAATACATGCGTTTTAAAGAGTGACTATTTATCTATAATTTAGTTACTTAATAACTAATTTGCTGTTAATACTTTTCGAAATATAAGCAAAAATGTAAAGACATTGCTTTTTGACAAATGAAACAATTATGTTTAATAATTAATTTCTCGTTCATACTTTTAGAGACACAAGTAAAAATGTGAAGTTTGACAGTGTATTACTTCTAATTACTATACTTGTTTTAAAATTTCAATCCGCAATATCGAGAGTAAACGTTTCTAAATTATTCTAAAGTGTTTTCAGTGTGTAAATCCTCCTACGAACAAAAACATCGTCAACAAGATCCAAGTGTTCTGATTATGCAGCCCCCACGTGGGGTGCAATTTTAATCGCATTACACGCTGGCCTACCCCTAATTTCTCTCCATCCGCATTAAGCATATGAAACATGTCACTCAATCATCGACCCAGCGTTACGAAAATCCACGATTTCCCCCAAAAATAATAATCTAAACCAGATTAATACATTCTTCTTTATTATACGTTGAATTGTATAATAACGTTAATCAAGAGATTATATAGATTAGACACCTTATTACCCCTTTATTTTAGACAATATTGTGAAATTCTCTTTCTATTTTAACATATTTTTTTGTTAAGAAATAATTTAAAGTATATTCATAATTTAAATTCATTATCACAAATAATTCTAGATATATCTTTTCATATATAAATTATAATAATATAACAGAAATGATATATTTTTAAGATATAAAACTTAATGAATCACCTAAATTTTTATAATCATTTGTAGTTTTATTATTAAAATAAATAAATAATAATATTTATTGTTACAATTATCCCACAATTGAATTCTGAAACGTTAACAAAGAAATACAATGAAAAACATAAAATTAAATTCCGTTGCTTCAAAAGGCTATTGACCATAGTGTTTTTGCTTAAATAATTATTGTAGTATTTTTGTTATACTTGAGAAATCACTATTTTTTTCAAATTTATATTAATATAAAACGTATTATTAAATAACAGATCTACGCATAACAACATGATTAAAATGATTCATTTGAAGGGAAATCTCCCAACATAATCTATCTTCAATTAATTATAGTAATTGATCTACCTATAAACTCTAATTAGGTATTGTTAAATAACAGATCTACACATAAAAACAAGATTTTAATAATAATTGTAGTATTTTTGTATACTTGAGAAATCACTATTTTTTTCAAATTTATGTTAATATAAAACGTATTATTAAATAACAGTTCTACACATAATAACATGATTAAAATGATTCATTTGAAGGGAAATCTCCCAACGAAATCTATCATCAATTAATTACAGTAATTAAACTCTAATTAGGTATTGTTAAATAACAGTTCTACACATAAAAACAAGATTTAAATAATAATTGTAGTATTTCTATACTTGAGAAATCACATTTTTTTTCAAATTATATTAGTATAAAACGTATTATTACATTACAGATCTACACATAATAACATGATTATAATGATTCATTTGAAGGGAAATCTCCCAACAAAATCTATCATCAATTAATTACAATAATTGCTCTATATAAAACATCTAATTGTATACTGATGAATTTGCGCAAGGATGTGCACTTGTGCGTAGTGAAAGTTAGAATTATAATCAAATTAATTCAGATTTCGTTTGCTCCCTTATTTCTACATGACATTTGATGCGGATATTGTTTGCAATGGTGCATGGAGCAAGGGGACATCTGCTTTCCTGAATGCGCTCTAACCGGGAGGAGAGTGAGCAAAGTTAATAAGGCCCGTGCCTCGCGCCCCTTTCAACTAGATACAAATTTATACAATATTGGGCAACGCAACGACCCCAACCAAAACAAATCGGACTTATTGCTCGTCTGAACACTTGCACCGAACCAAATTCTGCAAAACTATTGTAATAATTTCATATAGAAATGTTCAATTTTGTTATTGCAAAAAATATACGAATCATTATCAAGTCATTAATTTCTTTAGTTTTAAATTTGTATAATTTAATATATTATTAGGGTAGTGTGCGAAAGACAGTGAATTTTGTTTGTTACTGATTTGTTAAGGTAGAATTTATACAAATTTCAATAATTGTTCTCTAAAATTCCAAATCTACAGTAAAATTTACATTATTTTCTTTACTAAATTACTTGAAAGAATCGTTGGTATAAGTTAAATACTTAATAATACTTATCTCACAATTAAAGTTAATAAAATATGTACATTTTGTAAACAGAATGTATAGAAATTTTCATTATTTTAAATTTTAAAAAATAAATAAAAATAATAGTCATAGAAAATTGTCATTTATTGATCAACAATATTTTCAACTAAATTACTTAAAATTAAAGGTTGTAAGATAATAAGTTTACACGGAAAAAACTTCAATTTTTGCCATTTATTGTTTATTTTATACTTGAAAATAATTCATTTTTGTTAAGAGTAAAAAAAAAGTAATGAAAGGAAATTTATAAAAGCGTTGTAATAACTAAATTTGCAAAATGAATCATTGAATATTGCTAGATTTCAGTTTAAATACTTAGTGAAATTTACTGAATTTAGATATAATAACATGAAATGTAATTAAATCGATTGAGTTTTTGTTTTTTTTGTACATTTTCCTTTTAAATTAATTGTTTTGGTTTTAACTATAATTGAACAGTTTTTAATTGTGTATAAAAGTATTATGTAAAAAATAGTATTATGAGTAGCTTAAAGAAAATGGATGTAATTATTCACATTATTTATTTTTGTTTTCAATATTTTTCAAAATTTCACAAATGCTTACTAGAGAGTGCTAAATGTGTTCAATTTTAAAAATATGTCTTTATAATGTCTTTTGTAGACGTCTGCTCCAATGAAATTGTAAAGTATTATTTAAGGTATGCAATAAAATACACCCCTCCTGTATACCTTCTCGGAATTTGTAGGTTGAAATTGTCGTAACACAAAAATGTCATGTATTTAAGTTCGTCGCAGTTCACAAAATACCATCATTCGCCATCTGACGAACAACCGAAGCAGACATGGACACTATCTTTACCAAATACTTGCAGATCACCAATGAAGAATCGCTCGAGAATCACGATCTAAACGAATTCAAGAAGATAGATTTACATTGCATGGAACTACAAGATAATATTTTGTTAAGAAATTGCTTAAAGAAATCCCACGTCGAAGAGGCCAAAACATTGGTTAAGAATCTTCAAAGAGTTTTTGAAGACAACAAACTACCAACAACTTACGAGGCGCAGTTCAAGATGATCGAAAAGAAGACACCAATCGACAACGATTTGCAGCGCAGAATAGACTTTTTCCTAAGCGAAATCAAGATTTTCTACAAGAAATATGTGTACATAGTGGAGAAAACCCTAACGACTCTGGACCGTATAGACATCATCGACAATTACCAGCCAGTTCCAGTTCCAGAAATGGGCATCATCAAAGGTATTTCAGTTATGACCAATAAAATCATCATTTCTTTAAGCGAAGTCACTAAAGTATATCATAAGATAATTGAACAAGCAATTCCGAGAGATTTCAAATTCAACTTGCTGGAAATCGAATCGTTGAATCGCAAAACGCAACGTTCGAATAAGCTAATGGATTTGAATGAGCTTCTGAAGAAATTGCTGTTGGTTTTAAATCGAAATAATTGCGTGCAATTTCGTGGAGAGTACAAGGAGCAAGTGGACATTATATTGAAATTATATAATTTATCGAATAGAAAGTCGTCGAAATCTTTGAGCGGCATTTCTAAGATTGCGAAGAAAATTACGATTTTGGACACGGCAAGTAAAAGTATGATTGCACTTTTCCAGAAAGAGGCAACAAAAATTTTGTATAGTTTCAATTACATCGATGATAACTCGGAGGAAATGCAGAGACTGATCGAGGTTTTATTGAAAAAAGTTATAAAGGGTTATAGGAATTTTAAGTGCGCTTTTGATGAGATTACAAGCGATATAGATTTCATTTGGAAAAATGAAAAACAATAATGTTTATAAATCAATGTATATAATTAATTAAGTATTTTAAAATTTGTAATTAACATATTTGTGGTGTAATTATTTTTAAATATATAAAATACAATTATTTTCTTAAATAATCCACTCATTTTTTTTTTCATAAAACAACATTAATTAATTAATTTAATTGATTTCTATAAAGTAATAAATTTGTATATTCGATTAAATTTACGATTGAAATTGTATTAATAACGAGTGTATAAAAAAATGTGAAATGAAGAATATAGCATGTAGAGCAGAACGTTCGAAACAACTGTTACCACCCAGTCGATATCCACAGAAAAACACAGCTTCCTTCCGATTTTAACCCTTATTGCCGTCTATATTTAGTCCTAGAATCGTTGCATAAGTACACAGTGGAAACAGGTTTCCGTGCTGTGATTGGAGCACCTGTTACCACCCTGCTTCGCCTCGACCTATTAGAATCAAAGGGCGCAGCCCCCTTCATAACTGCGACGTCCAAAACGTCCTCTGAATATGATTGCACTTTGCGTCGCGACGCCGAAAGCGTACGCCGTACACTATTTGTTTTTTTTTTCGGGTGATCTCGATCCGCACACACTGTTTTCCACTCATGAAAATGTCCTTTAATTCCAACGATCACTGGGATACTAATACAGTAAGTCACTATATACCATTTATTCACAAATTATTTGAAATAGAATAGAAAAAATATTGAATTGTTAGAATTTCATGGAATTGGATTTAACTATAAATTGTTACATTTAGTTTTTATAAATTTAATCTCTCATTTATCATTGACTTTTCTTAAATATACGATAAAATTAACCGAAAATATAATTAAATTCTAAGTCTTATATGATTTTCAAATACAACTAAATCTGATCCCGGCGCATCCACCATAAATTAATCATTTGCAAATACACATTTCTGTCTATTTATTTTAATTAACTCATTTAGTATTTAGTAAAAGTAAACATATTGTACGTATTTCTTGATTTTATTCTTTTAGAATTTTTTTAAGGATCTTATTTTTCTTGATTACATTTGTTTAATTTCTGAATTCCCCATCTACATGATGAACTGTAGCTAACAAGTTTACTTTGTGTCCTACTTGTGACAGATTGTAAATAAATTAAATTAAAAAATATGTATAATTAGTTAACTTGTAACTTAACTATTTATGTATTCAAAATCTAATACTTTGAAATAAACGACGGAATTATGAATATTTTAGTTTGTTACCGAATTACTAATGATAACAAACGATGTTATGAGGAATAAGTCTTCATTGTTAATTGAGATAGGTTTATTTAAAGTACTATTAAACAAACATTATTATTTTAGGGTGGTGACTTTCCTCCGAATTATCCCAACGAATTGGCGAGTTACGGCGGTATCTGGGATCCTCACCATTGTCTTGGCGGTCAGAATCCAGCAATTTCCGGTTATCCCGAGATCCTGACCGCTTTCAACCCCGATATCGGTAACATCCTAAAACTTTTCCCTGAAATTACACCGCTCACACTGTAGTTCTTCTCTACAGTTTGGCCTAGGCAGCAGTGCGGAGGCATGGTTTCCAACAGGATGTCCAGAAGCGGAAGCGGAAGTGGCTCCAGCAGCCAGAAGAAGACCAGACGTCGCGTTGCTACAGTCGCCCAAAGAAGAGCTGCGAACATTCGCGAACGAAGGAGGATGTTCAATTTGAACGAAGCATTCGATAAACTTAGAAGAAAGGTAGATTTTGGATCCAAAATATAGTTTTCTTTTAATTTACATTTTATTACAATTTCAATAAAACAACTGAAATTGTAATAAAACAATAGATATTATAAAAAAACAGGTGTTTTATAATTGTAATCAAACTGGTGTAAGTGAAATAAAGCAGCTGAAATTGTAATGAAACTTATGTTTAGGTGCCTACGTTTGCATACGAAAAACGTTTGTCCCGCATCGAAACTTTGAGATTGGCCATCACTTACATCAGTTTCATGGCCGAATTGCTGCACGGACACACGCCGGAACACAAGAATTCGGATGGTTATTCTCAAAGGGAGTATGTACCATATGGAATCATCAATTGAACTTTTATTTATATTTTCTTCTGAACGTCTAGTCTTCCATTTTGTGATACGTGTATTGTAAATTGATATTTATTGTGGCTAATCATATTTGCCATTAAATGTAAATTATAATATAATTATTTTAAAAATAATACCATTAAAACTAATAGTTGTAAACAAGAAGAATTTTCTTTAATTTATGTTATAATTTTATTAAATACATTAAAAGCATTAATTTTTCTTTACTAATTTTACCTCAAAAGAAAACTTATATAATAAGTACCTACAAGATATAAAAATTGTATTAACAAATTCATTCAGAATTGAATATTAGGTAAACATGCATCTAATCTAATGGCTAATTAGTACATATTGACCATTATATGTAAATTATGATATAATTATTTTAGAAATAATTCCATCAAAACTAATAGTTGTAAACAATAAGATTTTTCTTTAATATAAGTCATTTATGAATTAAAAATATTGAAATTAAATTAAAAGCAATTTAAATTTGAACTTTTATTTCATTTGTCAATTTTCCCACAAAAGAAAACTTGTATAATAAGTACCTTCAAAATATGGAAATTGCTTCAACTAATGCTTTCAGAAATGGATATTAGGTATACGTATGTGATTATAAGATTTTTTACCACTTGAGTATTATCCTGAAAATAAGATGTTTAATTATTTAGATTAAGAAAATGTATTTTTTCATAAGGAATTTAGAATCTTCGTCCTGCCAAGAAACTTTATCTAGGCTCATAGGCAACTGTAGTCTCTTCCATTTTATCAAATTCATATATCTTGTATATATATGTACATATATGTTTCTATTCGTTTCAGAATTATTTAGTTTATCTCATCTTGATATATGAATATCTGAGTGTGATCAAAGGAGCATACTTTCACACAGGATAAGAAGAATAAGAAGTAATTCCACCACACTATATAAATAGAAGTATGCAACTTAGGACGCATCTGAACATCTGTCAGATATACACGTGGTTCAAAAAACATACATAACCTTGTTTTTAAAAGGTATATCCCGACTAAAATAACATTTCGATGTAATTTTATATTTTTCAACAATTATTCTAAGTATTTGTTAGAATACATACAACGATGGCGATGTTAGCAGAAAAACGGTACAAAACCAAATACATTCTAAACCCAAAATGCAATGATTGGTCCAAGGGTAAGTTTTTCATGGATAATTACATTACTGTTCCTTAAATTATTTTAAGTTATAGAAGTAAATCAATTAATACTATTCCTTGTTTTAGATGATTCAAAGTTTGGGCAAAAAATGTTGGAGAAAATGGGTTGGTCCAAAGGCAAAGGTTTAGGATCGAAGCTGGATGGAATGGTGGACCATGTCAAGGTGTCCTACAAAAATGACAGCAAAGGTATGGGCTTCAAAGATAATGGAGAGCAGTGGACACAACACGAGGATCAATTTGCTGCTTTGTTGAAGGAGCTAAATAACAGTGAAGATGCTGTCCAGCCAAAACCAGAAGACAGCAAATTGAATCTTGAAGAGAGATCTAAAAAATCAAAGAAGCGTGTGCACTACCATAAATTCACAAGAGGCAAAGATTTGAGCCGGTATTCCCAGAAGGATTTAGCTAACATATTTGGCCGAGCAACTTTGGAGAAGAAAGTTGTGAAAGTGGAGGAACCAGAAGAAGTTGAAGTTAAAGAAGAAAAAGAAAATGATAATCTGAAAAATGGTGGATCCATGGCAGATTATTTTAGAAGGAAGATGGCCAAAACTGGTCTTAATAAGATTAATATCAAGAAGGAGATCAATTCTGATTCAGAGGAGGAATTGGGAACAGTAGGTTTCGGGTTTGGTGCTTCTGTGAAGAAGGAAGATGATACAAATACTGGTTTTGATTTCAGTAAGAAAGGATTGTATAAAGGTTTCATGCCTGCTGTTAAAACCGAAGAAAATACTAGTGATGTTAAAGAGGAACCTAAAGAGATTGATTGTAGCAAAAATGCTTTGTATAGAGGCTTCGTCTCTGCTGTTAAAGTAGAACCTGAAGAAGTTGATTCAAATGTGGAGTGTAAAAAGAGGAAACTTGATGCTGATGTGAATGAAGCTGATGATAACTGTGATTCAAATAAGAGGAAGAAGAAAAAGAAGAAATGTAAAGATGAGTGCACTAATGGCACGTCTGAAAACATTCCTGCAGTTGAACAAGAAGCAGAGCCTAGCAAGAAGAAGAAAAAGAAGAAATCCAATGATGTTGAGACTTCAGAGAATATTCCAATCCCGGAGCAGGAAGCAGAACCTTCCAAAAAACAGAAAAAGAAGAAGAAAAAGAATAAAGATTTATAATAATTTTTTATATAAAATTTTATAATTTAATTTATTTTTAAATATAACTACTTATCAATTGCAAACTAGATCACTTAATTCGTTAATTTTCATGAACTAAACTTATATATATAACTATAATATAATGTTTCCCAAACTTTTTACAGCCATGTCCCATTCTAAGCCTTTTCAAAATTCTTGTCCCCTATATAACAATTTTACTACTTAGAATCAATTTGCTGCAACAATGGAATAGACCAGGGATAAGCATTTCTAAAATTGAATTTATTTTATCGACTTTCTCCCATCAATATATTGTAATAATATTATTATTTTGCATTAAAAATTGTATATGAAATCTTTAAATTTTTTAACATTTTATATTTTTTTATTCTAATGTTTGTTATAAAGTTTTGTAAATTATTAATAAGTGTTACTTCATGTGCGGCCCGTCAAAAACATTAAATTGGCCCATTGATTAAAAAGGTTGTTCACCACTGGACTAGATTATAATTTATGATAGTTACAAAATATATAAAAATTCAAATACTGCTAAGCGTGGGCAATCAAACTAACATCAAAGTATATATGGTTGCCTACCTGAGTTGTCAGGTGAAGACATGTGCTTCATTCGTTAAATAACCATAACCAAAATTCAGTTTCTCATCTCAGTTTGTTTCAGTCTGTTTTTAACATTTATCCAAAATGCATTCAACGAAATTTCGAGACCTCTTGCAGGACTTCAAAGGTGAAATCCATAAAAAGAAAAACAAGAAGAAACATAAGGAAAATGAAGAAGTACCAGTGGCGGCAACAAAGAAGAGGAAGATAAACAAGAATCCAGGATTAAGTAACGGCAATACAAGTGTGGAACTAGGCATACAGTGTGAACTCATCCAAGTGTACAAAAAGAAGGGATACAACTTCTTTGGTGAAAAGATATCGACTACTGGCACTGATAATCCAGGTTTGACTCTGTCTGATTCTGATGACGAAACAGTAGAACCAAGAAGTAAAAGAGTAAGATTCAACAATATAACAGAAGAACACATAATTCCAAACAATGAAACAATTCAGAATGGTGGACATGGAATTGATAATGCTGCATTTGATATTAAAGCAAAATCACCAGAAAGCAAGAAAACTGTAAAGCAGAAAGGTGCGGGGCTTGTGAATGCAGCTTTTACATTAAATGGACAAGATGAATCGACATACAAAAAAGATTTGGAAGTAAGAAATGGTTCAATCAAAGCTGGGGGCACCTCCAATATCTGTTTCAACGATGTTCAAGAAACAGTTGAAAGCATGCAGAAGAGCATTGAAACATTCCAAGCTGAGATCGAGAATGACTTAAATAAGGATAAAGATTTAGAGTTATGTGAAGCTGATTTGACTGCTAATAATGAAAAATTGGACGATGGATTTATTAAGATTGGTGTCAAGGGGGTTGTTGTGAATGATCCACCCAGAAGCAATAAACTAGATGATATTAACAACCCGAAAAGTTCCATGAAGAGACATATGAAAGCTGATTTCGTCTTAGAATTTAAGAATACGAATTTACATCAAATCAATGGTTATGGTAACAAATTAGATACAACATAATGAATGAAGTGTATGTTATAAATATTGATTGTTTATATTTGACTTTATATTATTATACAAAGAAAAACTATTTAGTTTTATACCATTTATTTATTACTAAGAAATTATTTTATCAATAAATTCATACAATTTACACCTACTTTGCGTTTTTTATTTACTATATTTAGAGTTATGCAGCTTCAATGCTATGTAAGAAATTATATTGAATGAAAACAAAGTCTTAATTTTCAGGTTTCGAATTTGTAACACCAGGAATATCGACTTCAAGTTTTGTGTCGTTGTCTTGAAGACATCTTCCACAAACAGAGCTATAATTTGGTGGAGGTTCAGTATATAAAGCAGCATCCTTTTCAACAGTGCTGTAATAGTCTGGAGGTTCGCTAACTCCAGCTAAAATTAATGCAAAGTATAAGATCTTAACATATCAAAGCGAGTAACTATTACAAAAAGGAGCCACCACATCATCAGTAGAAGATTCGTGATGGATTTGGACAGGAAAACTTCTATTGGGAACGTCTTGCAAATGATAAATGCATCTTTCGTCGATCAAAATCCGATTAGCCAATTCGCGATGTCTGCGGTTCTGCACGTGCCTCAAAAGGACACGATCCTCGCGTAATTTACGATAATAATGGATGCATGCTAAACTGCCCATGCAGACGAATATCAGGATCAACCAGAAGTACCAGAACTGTGCCATCTTCCTGAAAGTCGTGATGCAACATCCATAATCGCAGCAGCTTTCTGAACGTAGACAAAAATAAGGTATGATCTCGCTGTCGCCCAGCAGAAACTCACAATCCTTGAAATACATCTCCTAAAAATATAATTGCAATTAAGGGGATTGCAGCAGTCGATGAGATGAGACCAACGTCCACGTGGGAGACTGAAATCTGCTCGAAAATATTTCGCAAGGTCATTGCATTCAATTCAAATCAATGCAAAACAAATATTTTTCTGACTTATGACATTACAAAATTTAATTCATAACTAATAATTAATTAAAACAAAACAATGATAAACACCACTCTTTGACTAAATCTTATTATAAATTTCTGTAAAATAATTTATTTTTCTTCATGTTTATTGTATTGAAATTAATTGTTGTTACAATAAATATTATCATTAATTTATTTTTTAATTAAACACTACAAGCGTTCCATCGCAATCGAAGCGAGCTACCGGGAAATATGGAACACGATTATATACCCTGCCCTGGTCTTTACTTATCATATAATTACTCAAGTACAACACTAGACAATTGGAAAATTTTATATTCAAATTAAAGATAGAAATGTGGACTTTCTAAGTGTAAGTATATATTTGGTTGTACTAAAATTATAAACTTTTAAAGAATATTTAACAGAAGAGTACATTTAATGTTACCAAATCCGAAGAAGTAACTAAACAGATTTTCAAATAACACTGCATTGTTTTATTGTTACGTGATTATCTTTAAGTTACGGCTTCTGTAAATGGCAAACTTAAACATACTATGAAAAAATGACAC
>JAFMTC010000518.1:0-13973 GCA_018845635.1 Nicrophorus orbicollis
ATAGATATACAAAGGACGAAATAAAAATTATATTGCAAAAGCAGAACGCGTCACCATCGGAGTGTCGGCTTAACAGCAGATCGAATACTGCGGTCCAACTTGATGACTGCTTTTATTACATCAATCCAATCTATCTGTGAAGAATTTCAAGTAAACCTCATAAAATCGAGTACAGCTTTATAGACTCCCTTAACTTTATTCAATTTATTTTAATTATTTGATCATCGAACGATTATATAATAATAATAACATTTATTGCAGCAACTACTACTACAAAAAAAGAACAATCTCATTAAAATACTATTAAAGAAATATAACGAAAAGAAACATAAAATACAATGCTATAAAGGGAAATACAAGAAGTCGAAGAGAGATAAAATTATGGGTGAATATTTGATGGAGAGAATTACTTTTTTTTTTTGGTACATTTCGGAAAACGGAAAACTCATTAGGGTGAACAAATTAAAACCCATTGACTTCGGTCATTATGCGCTCGTGCAAAACAAATATTTATGGGGCACTCCGTCACGTATAACCCGGAACAGCAACCACAGCGACCGCAACAACAACAGAAAAAATAATAATAATAAAAGTATATGTAACGTTTCAACGAATTTGGTTTATATTAATACGGTGTGGATCTGTAACTCTGATTGGGGCGGTTATCCTGTTCCGCGTCGTGAACACATCTGGGGTGTTAATTAGGTGCTGACTAATTAAGCTGGGTTAATGCGTGGATTAATAATGTTTTAAGTCGAAGGGTTTCTTCTTGGCTACCTGTTGCTTGGATTGTGTAGACCGCCGCCAAGGAAACAGCCGTAAGATCTGCAATGCTATATATCAATGTAAATATCATATTACTTACAAATATTAGTTAACACTTAAGTTAATTAATAAGTAAGTAAAAAAATAATCAACTAGAATTCAGAGAATTTAACTTAATTAATTAATAGATGAATTTAATCTCTCAACATGAAATACCGAAATTAATTACAATTACCCTAATTGAAACCACATTCGATATTACAGTTAATACTATATTACTAATTAATGGATTTGAAAAAACGAAAAGTTTGAAGTTTCATTTTGGCAAAATAAACATAATATTGCTTTATTAAATTTAGTATATTATCAGTAAATGTACACATTTACCAAATTTTGCGTGTTCGTAAAAAAATCTATTCCTAAGCACGATAGAGTTAGTTTCTCTATACAAGATATATATATTTTTTGTTATTTCATTCCCGGAGTCGTGCACCGCGTGAAATAAATATTGCATTAGCTCTCCGGGTGGGCTTAAGTGTAAACCTTCTTTTCCTTTAGTTTATATCCGATATATAAAAGCATCTTCCTGGTCACGTAGGATGGTTAGGGCGGTCGCTTTTCCCTCCGACCGTCTACTTCTTAGGGGAGGGCAACCTCCGGTCAGCCGTACATGCAGGCTCGACGGGCGAGTTCGAAATTTATATTAATTGGGTTATTTTCGTCACGTTCCAGGGGCGAACGGCCAGAGTCATGGGCCCGTCTTCCTGCTTGAGCCACCTTCGCAGCTGACCTTCTCCAACACCAGTGGATCGCAAGTCAGTTGCTCTGCCCATGGATCACCCAGCCCGCAGGTCGACTGGCTACTGCAGGATGGACAAACTGTCATGGCAGTACCAGGATTAAGGTACAATTTATATAATCATCATGTAATCAAACATAGTTCTGAAAATCTCTAAGGATTCGCAATAATACAAATTATGCAATTCTTTTGATTGTCGGAAAAAAAGCTATACAAAATTTCTCAATTATTTAAGCACCACAATTCATTGTAATATTCATGGGTGGAAAGACCAAGGTCTATAACCTTTTGGTCAGCCTTTATTGTTATTTTTTCAACATTTTTATTGATCCAAAATGGGCCAAAGGACTAACGACAACTGCCTTATATTTTTATTTGTTTTGTATATTTGTTGGTCAATAAATTATATTATATAATTAGTTAATTCTGTACTTTAATACACGATTTAAATTAACAATTAATAATTAATTAATTAAAAATAAAAACTCAATATGCCAATAGCTATACTAATAGTATTGTAATAGCACTTAAATTATCGTTACTAGTCGAGTTCCATAGCACATTACATATTTAACAGCTTTTTGCTGGCAAAGTTCTAATTGGAATATATATATATATATATATAAGTATCGATCAGAAATTTTCTGACCTAAATTCACGAATAATTCATATATACGTATTGATCATCATTGCCGCTAATAACGACGAGCTGTCCACCCTAAATTAATTAATAATTTCAATATTTATTCATTACACTAATTGCTACAACCTAGATTATCAACGTAATTTATAATAAGAAGATTATATAAATCATTTTAAATAAATTTGGAAGTTAGTAATATAAATTAATTAATTAATTCATTAATATTATGAGAGGTAATAATGAAAATGACACTTCTTAAAATGTATAATTATTTACAGGAAAATGATGAACGTTTTGTTAATTATTTTGTCCACTCATTGTAAATGAGTTTATTTTATGTTTTTAAATAAATCATACAAATATAAATTTCAGTCAATTTTTATAAATATTTAAAAAAAATTGAGGTATATTCAAATGGTATGTATGAGACGTTTGAATTGAAGGTTTAGTTGTGTCAAAGGAAGGTGACAAGTAGCGAAATAAAAGTATATTGTGTTCGGGTCTTCAGAAGCGAGGGATCCGTGGAATTAAGTCCACAATCGATACCACATTTGGAATGGATACGCAGGTATAAGGATATTCCAATATATATATATACGTATACATTTTGATCCTGAAGACTATGATGCTGAGGAGGAGAAGGATAGAGAGAAGTCCTTGTCTATTTACATACGCTCGCTTCCTTTTTATCTAATAACGCTGGATAATTTCCGTTGGGACGAGGCTGCAGCAAAGATCACACGAATCGCGGGGGACAACAAATACATCCCAAGAGAAGAAAATTACTTTTCACGAACGTTGCAAAAGGAGCAAGAAAATATATATGGAAAGAAAGTGAAAAAGAAAGGTATATGGAGACATTTCTGGTAGATATTTGATTTAAGGAATACATTTTGTATTACAATAAATTGAAGGAATAAAGTCCAACTTTTGTTAACAATCGTTTTCTAGAAATGAATGAGAGTAACAAAGGTAATAAGGATAAGTAGAAAAAAATTGATGGATCAAAGATGATTTATTTTTTTTGACCGACTATCCTTGCATCCGAATTGGGGTCCTCGTCGGTATTGCTTCTGCTTCGGTCCCCCCTCGCAGTTCTGCGGCCGTCTACTATCTTCGGACGCAATCGATACTGAATACATGTGACATACAACGAACCGTATAAATAATGGACTCTGGCAGCTCTATTATAAATGTATGGGACCAAACCGGAATAAGCCCCAGCAACGCAGGATTCAGATTGATGCTGGTAGATGTGTCCCGGCTACATGCACACAATTTTTGTTTCGCTGCAGCTTTATTACAACAAAATTGCACAGTAATTATTTACACTACGGGGGGATGATTTATGTACAAGGCGAAACCGCATTTCCTGTGAATGAATTGCGATTGTTGCAACGCTCCGTTTATTTATTTCCATTTTTTATATATATATATCCTATATATCTGCTATTTACACTAGCCATTTTTCGAAACGTTACTATCATTCAGCTGCTCTTTATTAGCTAGCAGCGTTCATTTATTTGCAATTTCGATGTACTCATGCAAAATGCGTGCGTCATTTTTGTTGTATTCCGAGGCCATTAGTGTTTTAGTACATTTGTTGACCAGAAAACGCGTACACCCACGTGGAATCACTAGCATTAAGCAAACGAACTCGCAATTAGCCATCAATCCAACTGTAAATTATTAAAATGTGCAAACAGAATTTTACCAAAATATCAACATCTTTTTATTTTGGATAAATGTTAAATATTTAGAAAATACTGAAATAAAACTAATTCAAAACGTTTACTATATTATAATTGGATGAAAAAATCAAGAAAAGTTTTATAAATTTTATATAAAATAACATGCAGAAAATTTCAATTTCAAGTAATTGAATTTGCTTTTTGGTATTTCTTTATTTTTATTGTATTATTGGTTTTTTGTTGTACCTATTGTTCAAATAAATATTATTATTGCTATTGGCAATTATTAATTAAATTGTTAAAAAACAGTAAAAAATAAATGAATAATGCTGGAGAGAGAAAATGAAATAAATCAGAGTGAAATGATGCTCTTTATTTATACGCTGTTCTGAAAACCGGAAACCCGACACCGGAAACCAAAAAGCAAAAAATGTACATATATATATATATATTGTCGGTGAGCGTAAATAATGTAACTGGGAAATCAATATACAGTGGAGATTAATACTATTTGCGTATCACACTGCAGGATTATGTACTTAGTTCGCTCGCACTTGGATTACGTTTGACCAATGAAGGACGTCGCATTCAGACGAACGGCGAGTTGCGTAATTGATCACTCAAAACAATAAACCAACAGCAGCGGCGTAAAATAAAACAGAACGAAACAGCAACGTGAATGCGGACAAACATGAAAACGGATTTACATAAATCGCGTTAAGTGCTTAATTGAATTTTCAATTTTTATTTATTCATATGCAAATTAAATGTGCTCACAGTAAAAATTTTAGAAAATCGAAAGGGTTAATAAAAATATGGTTCTAGGTGAAAATACAGATTCGTGAGTTCAATTCATAAACAAAATGTTATTTATTAATTGAGAATTGTACTCGGGGTGAAGAAGATGTACATGCAGAGAGAATTACAGATACAGATGGTACAGAGTGTAGACGAAGAAACAGACACAGTTATAATATAGATATGATACAGAGAACCTTGCTGCTTGACGGACGAGAGACGAAAGAGGTTCCGGGTTCGTCTTATTTATATGTTTCTGGGGGTCGTAAAACTTAAGTCTCTTATTTTCTTGTCCAAAACATCTGTTTACCACGTGGGCGGACATGAGCGCCACAATTGTTTTCAAATAATTAATTAATAATTAAAACAGGGATTGCTTTTTCAATGTTTCGATTTATTTGTATTACTAAATATATGTTTTTGTTTTTTTTTTAGAAATGTAATCATGAAAATGTTTTTATTTCTTTAATTGATTTATCAGTTTTCGCACTATCGTGAATAAATATTCAATTATTTATGCGCTCCCAACATTCGGGTGGTTAAATTTCATTTTGTACCAAGCACAATTGAAAATCCCTCTTTATTATGACAATATTTCAATGTTTATTATGAAACGAATAAACGCGTTAGCTGCGGACATTATTCTCTCTACCATCCCTCCCCCCCTGCCCATTTTTTCTCACTCCCTCTTCTCTCTATTTTTTATTCCGTTTCGCGCCCTTTTGTTCCTGTTAATTTCCCGTCGAATGAATGATTTTAATGAGTTCGAATCCATCAATTTGAAGACAATGCAGCCGACGCGTATGAATGTATGAATTACAATGTCCTCATCCTGTTTCCGCTTTATTAACAATGTATTAATTTTCATCGAACCGCTTTATGGAACAATGGGCAGCACCGACATTTCGCATTTTCCCCTCATTCGATCCAGATATATTTATATCTATCTGTATCTGCGAATGCGGATACATCGATATTCATCGAATCAAATTTCAAACAAAAAATAATAATATTATTGGAAAATTTGGGATGGATTCCATCTTCCGTGGAAGTTTCCGATGCAGAAACCCAGTTTTAAAAAGAATCCCCGTATTTGAACGTTTTTCCTCACCGAGATCCGCCATTCAAACAACCCCTCCGAATAACATCCTGTACTAACACTAAAATTGTTCCTCTCCTCGATAGATACCTCCTTATTTCTAAAGACTACAATTTATCCTCTCCTTCTCCAAATTTTGTACCCCTCGAAATCCATTTACCCTTTCCAAATATAACCAATACCTGTTATCCCAATAATTAAGTCTTTCCTTCCATTGGTGTTTTTTTTCTCTATTATTTTTCTATATCGATAGTCCAGCATCTTAGTTATTATTCTTACTTGAATACATTTTGAAAGAATCTTGAAGAAACATATAAATGCTGTTTCCAGATTCGAAGCTTGACTAGATATTCCGGAATATCCATATAAGTGAATTACGATGTACTTCCTGTTTTGTCCGCAGTACCTTGCGATGCGGAATTAATGCAATTACCTGCCAATTCGCTTCGGCAGTTCTGCTTTTCGCATTCCGTTCTTCATACATACATTTTTTTTTCCAACAAATTTATTTTCATTTGAATGCATTATGAAATGCGATATGGATATAAATTGTTTCCATTTGTTTTCCGTACAATTTCCTAGTTAATATATATTTCATATCACTTGCAATATTGATATATGTAAAAATTGTATATATCGAATATCTAAAATATTCATTAAGCCAAATAAAGCAATTGGTATTTAAATAATAAATTTGGAAAAAAAATATTAAAAAATTTAATCCAATAATTGAAAAATAATAATTTGAATTATTGATTTTTTTTAATAACTCTTAATAAATACATCAATATTAATTTTTATGTAATTAACATTAAAAGAAGTATAAATATGGAATTTATTACGGAATTGAAATATATATTTTTTAAATGATTGATTTCTTATTCTGTACTAAAGTAACATAAATTATGAATTTGAATTTTACATTTAAATATTTTATTTCATGCGCATCATTGTTCTTGGAATGTATACACGTTTCATTTCCATCTTTCCTACAAGCTATGACATCGTCAAGACTAATATAAATGTTTTATAAAAATATGCCTTACATAACTCACGGTATTATTACATCCAGTAGAGAGACCGTTTGATTCGGGATGGAAAATTTTAATGAAAATTTTTAGAAAAATTCTTAAGATTTTTGTAATGGTTACAAATGTTCACGGTTAATTAAATAGATTTGTGTGGGTACAGCTTTAGTTTCCAATGTTTTATGATATTCTAATCGAACGTTTCTGGGAAACACGAGATTAATAAACATTTAAGCGAGTTAGGGAAAGTTCGAGGAAAATTGGGATGGTATACACATTGGCAAGGTGAAAATTTCGTACCAATTCGGTTGGGAAACGTAGAACCGAGCGCTCGTCGCATTCCCTGCAAAGTAAATTGTTTAAGGAAACTCCTATAATCGAGTAAGTGGTCGCTGATAGAAAGCCTCCCCTACCGTCAAACCGTAAGTTAATTAACTAATTAATTAATCACCGAAATTAGTCATTGATTTTCGCCGGCAGTTTCGGTGCGGGCCGGAAAATCGCAATTGATAACCGTCCACCATCCATCCATCTACCTTCGGGAAATCCCGTGGTAGCAGTTATGGTAAACAGATGAAATCCTGAAAAGCTCGTCGCTAATTCATTAACGCCTCAGCGGCAAAACATCCCAGTTGAAACCCCAGCCCAAGGAATTATCACTAAATAGAATTGATTACTTTCTCGGAAGTTCGCGCTCGTTTCTCCACTTCTTCTTATACTTCTTTCCGTTTAAAGTGCATTTCTCACGACCCTCCTCTATGTGTTGACCATACAACTGCACTACTCTTCAGACCGACTGTAACGATGCGAACAGCTGAAATCATCTCGAAAATTCAGTACAAACATTAATATTACCATCTTAATGCTTTATTTTTCAGCAATTAGTCACTTGCAAACCGAAATGGACTTCTTTTCCGCTTCGTAAACCCTGCAATGATAATAATAATCAAGGAATTAATCATTCGAGTAGTTACGTACCTTTTGGGTAGCGGAATAATTAAAGATGGACAAAAGCTGCTTTGATGTTTTAACAGCGATTTATTTCTAGTCGTTTTATTTATTACAGAATTGAAATATATCTTTTACCAAATTATTTTTTACAAAAGTTATATTATTGACATTTTTATTTGTTGTATAACTTTGTGAAAATATCATCTTTTCAGTTGATACTAAAAGTGTAATGAAGGTGAGACTAAAAACAATAGTTTGAAACGGCTGTTTGAAGTGTATCGGTTTCGTTTGAATATAATCCGGAAATAAAGTAGTGGCACTTCAAAGGGGACCGAATCTGGTAGAGCTTCGCAGGTAATCCTCTGTACAGTGGCGTCTTTAATTGCGGGTTTCACATCCTTTTAATCTTCGGGAGGAGAGCCACGAAGCGCCGGCGCCGACGAATGTCCTTTCGCCGGCGGCGACAAACAAAGGAGGCGTCCGGACAAACTAGGAAGTCGAACAAAAGATCGTGGATATGAAAATTGGAAGAAAAAAAAAAAGAGATGAAGAGGAAAGGAAGAAAAAATGGTATAAATCAGGAACTAGGAAATGGGGACGGCCGTTTGAAAAGTGCACGCACGCATACCGAAATCCCCGGCATGAAATCAATTCGGCTCGATACGATGCACACATGCAAATCTGTCTTTTATCCTCACTCCGGCTTTTCGAATCGCGGAAACCGTTGTTTCCTCCTTCCGGATGTAAGCGGATTCGAGCGCTTCAAACTTGCCAGGAAGCAATAACTGAGCCGAATGCCATCCTAAGACGTCATATTTTATATTCCCAGCTTCGTTTTTGATACATCAAGAAAAAAAAACGATATATGACAACATCTATTATAGTTGTAATAATATATTCCATTTCTACCAAGGGTTTATTCTTGATCAATAATGCAATAATCAACAGCCTTTTGCCATTTAGTATCCAAATTTTCAATGCTAAATCTATTCATTGATTTTTCGAAAACTGTCTTAGAAATGATCCAAATTTTCAGTTTCTTGTCATAAAGTGCAATAATAAAATAAACATTTATAATTGGTTTAGAACGCCAAATTATTTATCATGTTGAATGACAATTATCCCTAACTGATATTCACGTGCCTTACATTTCCTTCAACCTTTGCAGCCCTTTGTTCTGTTGACATGAAACGACCGAAGATAAGTGAAAATGACTTTGAACTTTTTTCCCGTTTCGCGCATTTCCCAGCGACGAAAGGCGGCGAAACAAAAGCGCGCGAAATGATTGAAAATATTATGGGGTCGCACAAAGCCGTAACTTCCTTTAATATATTTCCCGTTTTCCTTTTTTCTTTCTTCCTTTGCACAGCAAAGGATAATGGATCAAGTTTGCGTTTATCATCGGTATTTGTGCAGCTTCATCGTGATATCCTGCAAGTTTACATCTTGTGCTTTTAATATGTAGCTCAATGAATCGTTCCACAGCTTAGTTTCTTCGTAATATATCTGTAATAAGACCAATGACCATTTTTTTTTTATAAAAATCACTAAAAGTAGTGAGGAATTATCAATGAATGAAAGTTGATTTAAAGCTAAGTTGCGTTTTGATTTTATTTAATTAATGATTTTGGAAAGAGTATTTGAAAAGGATTTGTTCATCCGTATGTGTAGCTATGGTAACAGTATAATCCTGATTCGAAGCTAAGGGGTTAAAATGGAAAATACTCAATTTGAAGTGCTTTAATACCTGCTGCCTCGCACCAAAATTATAAGCTTTTAAGTGCTTTCTGGTTTACTCGTCCGGGATTGTGCGCGCACACATATCTATATTCATATAATATGTTTAGATGTGTAATATTCCGATGTACGTCGGTGAACAACATTTGTGGTACTTGATGATGTACTCCCTCCGCTTCAAAAACAATGCGCAACATCATCCATCCACGATCCTGAATGAAAACCGAGGCCTAACTGAATTGATCGAAAACAATGGGTGGCTGTGCAAAGAAACTCCACCACTGGCAATACTTCCCCATACCGACGACGTTCTTTTTGCTTTAAACCCTTTTATATGCGTACCGGTTCGTCTGCTCGAAAGCCCTCACATTGTTTCTTTCTTTCTGGACTGTTTTCCGAAAACTGATTCGCAATGATTTTAAATCCTCCACCCATTATTTGCGCCCAACAATGGCGAAAATCCGCGCCGCTCGCAAAGCGGGCTGAAATATTTTAGGCCCTACATTTACAGTTAAGTGAGGAGCTCGAATCCGAGCGAACCTTTCATAATAATCCAGCTGGTATAATTATCAGGCACGTCTGCGGATCGCATTGAATTTCAGGTCCTCCCGGAATCGATGGATGACTCGATTTTAGTCCAACCTATATACTTCTGTATATTAAGAATATATTGTGCAAGGTAATTGGCACCGTAATTATTAATCAGCATCGCAATGGGTCGAACAATGAAAGGGGAAGCTCAGCTCTCTCCACGTTCCGCATTCATCTCGTTTCGTCCTTTATTTTCTGTTTACTTCGTTTCCATATGATTATTGCTGTTATGCCAGTCCTTCCCTGTTTGTTTTTGTTCTTGCTACCTTTTTTTTGCTTCAGTCTGCTCCTGAGTTTCTCGTGTTCATTTCTTTTTTCGTATTTCCTCTTCCGCATTTTTTTTCCTCGCTCTCTGTTCTTCTTCTGCTGCTGTCTCGCTGCCAACGGTGGCCGAATACCACGCATTTCGCGATAATGAAGCATCCCCTAGAGCTTTGCTCTGTAAATAAGTAAAGTGTGTGCTGCAGTTCAAATGAGCCAAGTTGAATGAATCCACTCGCTCGACACATAATTACGTGTCCCGAGATGCCGGCTCCGAATATAACATTATCCCCTGGTTCATTTTTAATCGAGACACCACCATTCGAAACGGAATAATGAATGAATGTGCACAGATTCCACTCGACCCTTATGCATATTTCCCTTGAATGCAGAGGGGATTTGCTTGTATACTATTGTCTGATGACGTGTCACTTTACCAACAAATCCCTAAAACATTATTAAATCCAACTCAAATCAATTAGACAAATACAAATGACATTACTAATTATTTAGTTAAATTTCAGTTGTCATCATTACATGTAACTGTTACAATAAATATAACGATTTTGCATAATTTGAGTAAAGGTTTAAAAAAACTATCTTCTATTCCAGGCAATCCTTGGGTAATGGTACACTGTACTTCCCGCCATTTCGTGCTGAAGACTACAGGAAAGATGTCCATTTCACGGTGTACAGGTGCAGAGCCTCGAATCTGGCCGGTTCCATCATCAGCAGAGATGTAAATGTCCGTGCAGGTGAGCATCCAATTAACCTCTACCGCAATTAACAAATCAGAGCGTAGCCATTGATTAACCCTGTCAACAAAGTTACGTAGTATCTTCAACTACGGACGTGGAAAAGTAAAATTGGACCTGTCACAGGTTGCATGCACGGTGCAATCCCATTCAAGTTTCATGCAGCTGGGAATCAGCAAGACTTGCTAATATTTAAACAAAGTGTTCCGGATTTGGTTTGTCATCCAAATTGTCGTTGTTTCTTTAGTGCGATTTTAATTATAGAACTTTCCGTTTTGTTACCTTTCTATAAGAGTTTCTTAATAATAAGAAATGCTTTATATATAACTTCCGCAGGAAAGGGAAGTGATTGTGCATTATATTTTACAACGTATTGCGAGACTAACTAACTTTATAGATATTACTATCCAAGGTGATTAAAATTAATGGAATGACGTCATTTTCATTACTATCTAAATTTGAACACTCAGACTAAATTGCATGTCCAGTTTATTAGACCTTGAGATTATTTGAAGACATGAAATTTATAATTGATTATCAGACGAAATCACAAAACTCCTTAATATATATCAATACTTCATTTTTGACAGCGAATTTCAATCAATTGCCTCAAGTCACAGTAATACTAGTTACTAGATAAATAAAGGTAATCTTATCGTATATAAAGCTAAGGAAACCTATCTGAAAAAATGCGTATCTTGATGAATGTCGTACAAAAAATGAATTATGCACGACAAAATGGGGAAAAGCGCGGGAATTTTCCCGATTTCGTGCGTCCAAAAAAGAAAAGGGCACCATTACCGGCACTTGTAGTTGTCCCCAGGAATTATGCACCGCTTCATGTAAAATTCAATCACGCCCCATGCGCGAATTTCCACCAGCTTCCGACAACAATTCGATGGGATCCTTTTTTGTCCATCGTGAAAATTTCCATTTCCACGTTGAAACCCCAGTCCGAGCACTTCAAGGGGAAAATGCAGTTTCTTTAATTACGCCTCTCCGGCTTACGTAAACAGCAACCATATCCGCATGCCTCGCGGACGTAAATATTATGTTCGTACAAATCTACATTCTCCGCGTTTGAGAATCCGACAGACTGCATGAATTATGCACCACACTATAGGAAATTCAATTTGGTTTAATGCACTTTCCGCTAGCGAGGACCTTGTTTCTCTCAGTTTTTTTTTGAGTATTCTTTCCGACTCCTCCTCTTAGGTGTCTCAGATTTGGATCTACTCCAAATAATTGACTATCTCGTATAAAGCATTACTATCAATCAATGAAATTACCAACAATTAAGTATATTTCAATCAACTTCTTTTCCATGAATGGTTCTTTTTACATTTTTATGCAAATATACAAAAAGATGTATTCAATATCATTTGAGTATTGCAAAATTCGATGGATCTTTGAGCACAATCTAGGAAGTTTTAATTGCATTATCTAGAGGCAAGGAATGAATGAAAAGTCAAATAAAATGCGAAGAGAAATGAGTAGTGAATGCAATCTCGTTATGAATTTCCAATGCGACGGGCCAAATCGGATTTGCGAGCACTAGACAAAATATAAAATGTATATTGATATGACTCCAACTATGGGGCTTTATTAAATTCCACTCCCCGGATGGAAAATCATTCCAACTAATTTATCGAGGAATTGTTGGATTCCGCGACAAATTTCACTTCGATATTGCAATCCGCCACCCTCCGGATTTCCTCCGGGGCTTCTCCGGAGGGTGGGGTGGTTGGTAGATTGCGAGACAGTTAATTGCATCAATGAAATCACTCAAGACAAACCATCTTTGATGTCTGACATACAAAAGCTTACGGCCAGATGCATTACGCCTCCTCGATATTTTAATCTCTTCCTTATCCATGTTTAATGTATACGGATTATATTGCAAATGACGTCTCGCTGCAAAAGGTAATTACATTTCGAACGAAGTGCTCTTAACAAAGTGCATCTACTATAAAAGCGAAGCTCCTATGTTCCGTGTGGGAATCTTATTGCCGGTTCCGCATTCGAGGCAACGGTCCAAACCTCAGATCGACGTTTTAAGCTTCAAGTTAATTCCACTGGTGACTTCGTGGTTAATTACAGATGATCCCGCCTACTCGGTTACAGATCGATGGATATGCAATTGTATCATAGCTGTTTACGTATGATCCGACAAGCAATCACTCAGCCTAGATCAACTTCGAAGTGATAATACACGCATCTTTGATTGACAATGTCATATAATACTAACTGTGCTTTGAGGAGAGTCAATTAGTCAGATATTTACTATTAGTGGTTAACTACAAATATACTCTCTAATATACTCTCTATTTGTATTTACTGCTGTGTTTGTCAACTACTTAGTTTCGAAACCTATTGATTTTACGTCAGTCGCGGGTTTTCCTGCACATTACAATATTTGTATCAAATTATTTGAACTAAATTTTAGAACGTTGTGTAAAGGGATTGCCTTGTCAGATGGATAATTCGGATTTGTCTGAAGAACACGGTAATAACATAAATAATAAAATTCAGTTACAAACGACAATTTGCATTGTCAATACCAACCGTATCCGACAAAATATAAACATTTTAAATATTTATTATACAGCTGAACGGTTCAAGACGCAGCAACAAAATTTCGGCTGTTAATTTTTCATTTCTTCAAGTTTGACAGTGAATTACAGCCAAACGGCTCTAACCACAGGAATATATGAATATAAGTTGCATTCCCCAACTATCCTAGTTTCATAAGCATCTTTTATATCCACTCTAGCTATCAAAGTTTTCCAGAAAATTGCTAAAATGTGAAGGCACTGCTTTTTCGACTGTTAATTTTTCATTTCTTTAACTTTGAC
>JAFMTC010000520.1:5298-27970 GCA_018845635.1 Nicrophorus orbicollis
ATCCTGGACCAGACCATGAAGGCGTTCATCGGCCTCTTGATGTGTCCTTCACTGGGAACAACCGGGGCCACCACACTAGGCGCCGGATATTCTTCCAACATACTGCCAGGAAAATTGTACATATTTGCCATGGTTCTCTTCTACTGGTTTTGTATTAATCACTTTTGACGAGTAAATAAGCGAGAGTCGTTTAGTCACTGAATACGAATGCTTCTGGATGTAAATTACTCTATTTCTGCAACTCTCTTTTGCTAGCTCACCTTCACAACTGAAACGCTGACTGTTAACTGACTGTAAACCTGAAGTGCAGAGGATACCAAGTCCTGGTAGGTGGAGCCTTTTAAATTCGTGCAGGAGTAGGGATGACTGCGGAAACGCCCATCTTCCGCACCATTGGACCCCCACCACAGCGACACCCTTTACTGATCTCTCCCAGGTTTGTACATGATATTCATTTATTTTTCTTCTTTTCTTCCTTATTCTTCTTCACTTGCGTTATCCTGTTCACTCGTTCTATTCTTTTATTATATTTACTTCTTCTATTTTTTTTCAGTCTTCTTGTATTTTCATATTATCCGTGTTCCAGCGTTATGCATAATGTCCTTACCAATAGAGGCAACCACTGCTGCATGCATACCTGTTTCGAAGTTGTTGCCTTTTTCTTCATTGTTGCCATTAAAAGTACTCATAATGTATATAATATCCTTATGTTTACAGAAGAATGCCATTTCGTTTGTTTTTTACAATTATTATTCATCCTCCGAAGCCACCCTCTTTATTCCGGAAAAATAAGCGGAGGCCGTTCAACCGTGCCGGGATTACAAGCTCTTTCTCTCTCAACTTCTTCACTCCTTCAATTAGTATTAAGCCAACATAAATAACGCCGTTTATCGTCGCACAATATTCAATTGCAATGGGGCTTTCGTTCCATTACGTAATTCAAATAAGAAAAATTATATGAAAGCGCCGGTTCGTTCTCCCCCTTTTTTTTTCATGATAGCTCAATTCACTTTTTAACTCTTTATTATGCATTAAATTCATTCATTTACAAAAAATGTAAACTTCATTGTATTCTATATGTTTTAATATTCAATTTTGTAAATTAAAAACATTTAGTTTCTCAACAGAATTTTTTAAACAGATTTTGTTATTATCAATTTTCTCTTAAATTTGGGAAAAACATCGATTTTATTACCTGAACAATATCGAAGAAAAATTTTCCAACCATCAAATTCACCTTTAAATTTATAAAAATAGACCCAAAATTGGGTTAGCATTTCAAGTCCTTTATAGAAACATACCTTTTCAAAAAGGTTATACCTGAGCTTGGGACATATTTGATCATCCGAAAAATGCAATATAAAATTTGTACTATTTAATAGAAAAATATGGAGAAAGTTCTATTAAAAGACTGGTGATTTCCAAATCACCAGAAGAGCTAGGACTGGAGCCGGGGCTGGAGCTGGCGGAATACATCATTTGCTGCTGCGATATCGTCGGAAACATGGTCAAAGGTGGAGTGGAGAACTGCTTCTGCTGGTTCTGGTGGTAGATGGTGTTGTAGAGGGAATTGTGCAGGGAAGTGACAACGGCACTTTGTCCACCGTTCGGGCTCTTCTCCGACGGAGGAGCAATGCGGGAGATGTCGAAAGCCGGATTAAAGAAAGGATAACCGTGCGGTACTTCGAATGGTGGGAAATACGTCATCATCGGCGGGTTAAATCCTATGTTCATATTCATGTTCATGTTCATATTCATGTTCATGTTCATGTTGTGGAACGTGACGTTAGGTTTAATCTTGGGAGGCACCGGACCTTTGGGTTTCCTCCTATGTTTGTACTTGTAATTGGGATGCTCTTTCATGTGCATTGCCCTCAACCTCTTCGCCTCGTCGATGAACGGTCTCTTCTGGTGCTCCGTGAGCAGCTTCCACTCGGCACCCAAACGCTTCGAAATTTCAGAGTTGTGCATCTTCGGGTTGTCCAGAGCGATCTTTCTGCGCTTTATCCTGGACCAGACCATGAAAGCGTTCATCTTAATGTGTTCTTCACTGAGAATAACTGGGGCCACTACACTAGGCGCCGGATATTCTTCCAACATACTTTATATTATTTAATATAAAAGAGTATAGAAAACTTCAATTTCCAGTCATCAATTGCACATCGTGAAACTTAATTATATGTTAGATAATTTATAGATAAATTCATATATAAAATTAGGTTGTTTTTAATAACTTTTTAGTCAAATATTCTACATAAAATCCTCAACATTTTTCTTAAAATGAACGATACATTTGATAAAGTTAATGTAAAATATTATTATTGTTTTGAACATTAAAAAATGTATACAAAAATCATTGAAATGATTGGATTAAGATGCGTTTAATGAAGTCCCTTTTCGAAGGGTCGTCCGAGTAAATTTGTGGGGCGTTCGTTGCGGTCATTCCTGCATCAATTAGATTTTGCTCTAGGATTCGTAGTGTCCGAAATATCGTACTGAGCCCCGGGAGGGTGCATCCCACGCCCCGCGCAACACTAGTGCCCTTTTGTCTCGGACAACCCTGTTTACAATAAACCCGAACTGTGGCGAAACAAAAGCTTATTGTGACCGTTACAGTTAACAATGTCACTGCCACAATGAGGGGTTACAATACGCCCGACAAACCCCGTCCAAATTCACATACATACACACACGTTCACAGAGAGAAAACAATACGCACGCATTTTTGTTTCTATTTTCAATTCTATTCACGCATGCTTTTTTTTTAAATATTTTCAAACACATATTTAAAACATTTTTTTTGTTTTGTTTGTTGATGATTATCCTAGAAATAAAGAAACAATGTTGAATTTCGTTGTTTTCCCGTATTTCCCCAAGCTCAATTTTTTTATATTGTAGGTTTTTTTTTTAAATGAACAATCTGCGTGTATTGTGACGTTGAATTCGTTGTGCAGCTTTGTTTTTGCGATTTGGGCCGTTTGTTTCTGTAGCAACGGGTTCTTGATTTCGGAGGGACCCAAATTGGAGGGCATTCTTCAACCCCCTTTTTTCATTACCAAAAGGGTTGTAACGTTTACTCAGTGAAGAACGTGATCATCGTCCAGCTAAATACACAATTCATTCAACGAACAACAATATTTGTTGCTTATTTATTTTTACGTTGTTTTCATTCATTATTATGTTAATGGGATTACAATTTATGAGAATTTTCAATTTCACACTTTGCAGTATGCTAATATATAATTGTTCCAATGTAAATTGAGTCGTTATTGTTATTTGTTAATTATTCAAAAAAAAACACGAAACACTTACAATAATTACTATAAATTTGATTACAAAAATTAATGAATTATCCTGCAATTTCCGTTTTATCAAATTTAATCATTTTATTCTATAATTATTTCCGTTTTTTTTACATAATTTCTTACATTGATTTGGTGAGATAATATATGAAAACATTAATTTCAGTTCTAAATTGTAAATATAGATGTTATAAATCCATAAATATAGTCAAATATTCATATTTTTTTCAGTAAATAAATTGGTTAATACATTTCTTTCATTAACCATTTAAAACTTGTTTCAAACAAGGCTTAAATTAAAGCTTAAAATATATATATATTCTCATTATATTTATGATGTAGATAAGAAAAGTTTGTCTATTTTATTTCATCCAAATATGCCAGTTTGTATACAATATACTTCTTATATTTTTCGGACAAAACAACAAAAGAAATACCTGCATGAAGAATAGAACATACAATGAATAACAGGAAAAAGAATATTTATATTGCAGGCAATATCAAAACTAGGTAACTAGAGTAATCTTTTGACTTTCCCTTTTGGTTTATTGGAAATACCATATTGGTTATTTTCCGTAAGAGCCATAAGGATTTTTCCTTTACACTTCAGTTTTACTTAAATAAATTTCTGTAATTCAAGAAATTTGATGTCATTAAGTCAATGTTTCAATATAAGTAAATTATAGAATGGTAAAAAAATTCTAAGCAAACTTCTATATTAAAATGTATTGCTTATATTAACTATAACTTATGTAAGGAATTTGTTATTTAATAAGAAATTTTAACTAAATTTTTAAAAATCATAATAATCATTTTGTTGTTTTAAAAGATTTGAAAATAATTTCATTATTTTCTAACTAAACGTTAATATTTTATAATAAAACCGGTAATTGTTATTAATTGAAGATGTATAAGTTATTGAAACGTATGTTAATTATAAATATTTTAAGTTATAAAAAAAAAGGTGACTAAATTAATGAAATGAGTATAAGAAGTTCTAATAAATTTAAGTTGTTTATTCAATGAAGATATTTAGAGCAAATATCAATGCTTTTTTTAAACGTGATTAATTTGTTAAGAAGAAAATAATGAGGTAGGTGGAATTTGACCTGGATTTTCTATCGATGAGAGAAATTAATGATGTCTGGTTTTAAGGAGTTCCAGTTTACTTGAGATCAGAGATTCCAGTAATTATACGAAATTAATCAATATAATCAATTAGTAATGAGTCAGTAGCTTTAGTTTCGTGCTCAATATTGTTAGAGTATTTCTTAGTAAATTATTGACGAAATATGTAAATCTTTTTCAAAGTAAAATATAATCCCTGGAGCGTGAAATTTCTTTGTTCGTAATTATTTTATTTCCTTCTCAAACAGACTTAACGTTAAGTCGTGTAATCCCTTTCAGCAGTAAGGAAAACAGCATCCACTTGACGTCCCGTGTTTGCAATTGTCAAATTGACCGACAAACAGGACTACGGGTACAAAGTCGGAGATGGGGTTGAAAAGATGTTGTATTTAGGAGATTTACAACCTACCAAAACGTCATTACCTGGTCAGTTAAGAATGCAGAAACCGTTCGAGGAAGTCCCCCTTTTTATTCATATTTATTGGGAGGGCGGTTGCTGCAATATTCGTGTCGCGTTTTACAAAGATTATTACTCGCCCGGAGTTGTATTTCGTGCCCTTTTCTATACCTTGCCGGAACTCTTCAAAGAGTCTAGTAAGACGGTCAATAAGACACCAAAATGAGCTGTTCTTGTATGACGAACAGTTACATAGAAAGAGCGGAGACAACACATCTAAACAGATTTCTTCGGCACGGTTTTTATTATCTTGCTGACAATAACGGAATTTCCTATGCGGGAACAATGAGGGACGGAGGGGAAGTCTTGTTTCGTACTCAGAAGTTATCGAACCCAATGTTACCTTACAATGCAGCAATAATTTCAAGAATAAAGCTTCATTTTGTTTTGTTAGATCATGTTTAGTATTACATTTTCTTAGAAAATACTTGTTTAAATGTTATAATTAGTACACAATTGAGAAGGTTTTTTAGTTTAAGGACTTTAATTCCAAAAATCTTGGAAAAAATTGACATAGTTAAACTAACGTCAATTATCCTAACAATAGCTAATCTAATTATAGCTCTTTAATTACAATACTCATTGATAATTGTGTCCCGTAGTAAGTTAAATTAATTGATTTTTATAGAAAATTTTTGAGGCTTAAAACATTAGATAGTAAATCATATAATACGATTATTTGTTACGAAGATTTGTCTTAAATTAAAACGCTATTTGTTAATTGTGTCTTTTATGATAACCGAGAAATGTAACAATTTTAAAACACTCGATTTTCATAGCTTAAAAAAGAAAGTATAATTCCATTATTTTACAATTTCCTCAATTAATATTTTATTTAAACATCTTTATTAGGGCAAAGGGCTATTGACCAAGGTTTTTCTACCCTTTAATTAATATTGTTTATGAATTCGTTTAAATTCCATTCATACACTAAAGTTTTTTTTCGTATTTTACTTAGTTTGTAATTTCAAGAATTTTAAGCAGTAATTACTTCGATTTTAATACAATTTTGTGGATTATAAACGGTTTTTTGATCAGAAAATATTATAAAACATCAATTGAAATACAAAATAAGAAATTTCTATAACTCTATAATACATACATGTTTTAAAATGATCTTAATTAGGAGATTTTTCAATATATGCAAAACATACATTTAAGAGGCACAGATTTTGCAGTTTAAGGAAGAACCTACAATTTACTTAACATATTTTTCTAAATCTATACTTTACAATTGTCTCAATGTTAAATGTTTGCAATGTTTATGTTCTTTTAAATAATCTTTAGAACTATATAAATAAATAATGTTTAATAATTTTACGAAAATTAATATATTTTGTTAACTATTATTTCAATTAATTAGTTTCAAACATTGATTATTTGAAAATGATTACACATTTTAAGACATTTACAACAATAATTATTGCAAGAGTCACGAAAAGATAAAAAGGAAAGATTCTTAGCAAAAATAATGAAAAAAACACTACTGTTACAAAGGTTGTTTTTCCACCCAAGAAATTTACGAAATTAAATAAATTTTGTGTTAAGTATTTCTACTCAACATAAGTTTTCATGACTTTAGTGCTAATGAATTACTATTTTAATGAAATAGTTTGAAAAATTGATGAATTGTACTTGATTATATATTTTATGAAATTTACATTTCGTTAAATAATTATGAAACATTTTAGATGGTTAAGAGTAAGTTAATTTTGTTATTGAGTAAGAAGCAACGTAAAAAGTAAGTTATCATGACCTTAATTACTATTTCAATTAAATTGTGTGAAAAATTGAACGTGGTTATACATTATATGAAAATTTCCTTAAATAATTTTGAAAATTTCAGGTAAGATATAGTTTGGTTCTAACATAAGTTTTCTTGACATTAGTGCTCTAGAATACAGTAATTGGATGAAATGATGCTTGATATTTCCAGCACGCTGTAAATGAAGCATAGGAAATAGGTGTAAATTGGGGTCTTCAGCGTCGTGTGAAACATGCACTTAAGCGTTTCTTTCAGCGCAGTTCTCATCTGTTGAAATAGAGCGTGAATGGTGCGTGTACGTGTGTTAGGGGGATGAAATCTACGCCCACGAGATCGTTTAGTTTGCAAAGAACTAGGCCTAATTGCGATTAAAAACAGCACAGGGTGAGGGGGTGGTGAAACGGCGGTTTTTATTGTCGCAACACCTAGTTTCGGATGTCTGGGCGTGGGCCTCTCCGAAAAGGGCGAACACCCGTGGTTTCTAATTGCGCCCCCCCGCGGCTTGCGCCCCACCGGCGACAAAACACCGCCCCTGTCACTTTCAAAACCACTATTTGCGGTGCCAGCCACTGCGTATACGTACACAACAGAAGCGAGTGTTTGCGTGTGTGTGCACGTAATATTATAGAAAGGCGCCATCCCTAGATCCCATTATGTCGGCCCACATGTACACATTATGTTACATTATAATTAGTAATTAGGTGAGAATATTACTGGCGACGTGTTAATTATATTTAGCGCTGATCGCATATCTCTCGGCCACTAACTACATACACCTCATCACTCCCATCGTCATCTCTCTTGCACCAGCAGACTGAAACATCGTCTCATCTCCTTCTCGAACTGCCCAACGCACGACAACACTTAATTACACCATCAAACAAACAAATAAATAAACAAACGCTCGAAACTTCGTTTTCTTTCTTCTTCCATGATCATGTGTGTCCGTCCATCCGCTTCGCAGAGGTGAGCTGTTACTGGCTTCGCTCATTATCAAATGCAAACATTTACACAACTTTAACTTTCGTCAAATACATTATTCAGAGCTAATTGCCTCAAACGCGCTCAATCACCACCTCTCCCAATCGTTATTCATTCCTATTTCTATTTGCCGAATCAATCGCTTCGCCACCCCACATACAAAAATATCCACGCTAACCGCTCACGTTTCAATACCATTTATATCAAAGCTCAGTAAACTACTACTTCACGAAAAGTAAATGGAATCTTAATTTAATAAAAAACTAAAGTGGAAATTATTGAAAACTAATTAATTTCCACTTATTTAGTTATTTAGTTTTTAATAATTTGCACTTTAGTCTTTATTAAATTCATTCATATAAATATTATTTTTATTATTAATACGTTTCATATATTATCGAACCCAATGTTACTTTATAATTTCAAGCATAAAGCTTCATTTTGTTTTGTTAGATCATGTTTAGTATTACATTTTCTTATAATGAACTTGTTTAAATGTTAAAATTAGTACAAAATTGAGAAGAAATTTTAGTTTAAGGACTTGAATATCAAAAATCTTGGAAAAAAATATTTTTATTATTAATACGTTTCATATATGACAGTTTATTAAAAATATGGTAAATCTATTCGATTTTCAATCTTATATTTTTTTATATTGAATTCAATAATATTAATTTCGTACCTTACAAAGTACAGAAAATGTGTATAAAGAATAATATTAATGATAAATAGCTATTTTCATATAAGTTTCGGAATTTAAACAATTAGTACCATTTACTGAATGTTTTGTTATAAAATAGATTGTAAATAAAAACAGACGTTATACAAAAAATATATATATATTTATAAAATAGAGCAAAAATAATCAATAAACCATTGTTAATTTTGTATTATCGTATTTGTTTCTATAAAAGACGAAAAAATGAAATTTTGTGTGAAATTAATTATTTTTTAAATTTATTACTTAAAACTAAAACTTATCTAATAATTCAAATTATAATCATATCAAAAATTACAGACCATTCAACAGTTGAACGACTCAAAAATTGCAGACATACAACACTTCTTTAGCTCAAAAATTCCAGACTTTCAACATATTTTTAACTAAATGATTACAAAATCCACCCTTATACAATTCTGAAAATTTCACATATATTCAACTTAAAAATTCTATGTAATTCTGTAGTTAATTCTTTGGTTAGACAATAAAATAACTTTAATTTTCAACTTGTTCGTTATTTCCATCCATCTCCAGTCGCTAAATAACAGAGTACAATTACAATCTGTGTACAAATGAACTTTATATTATAACTATTTACTTTCAATTATAAGTTTTACAATTACGTTATTTTATAGAATAACTAGATATTTTCTTTTCATTAAAAATAAATTACTAGATAATAGATTGAATAAGTAGATAAAGTATCAAATAACAAAACTTTTCAATAATAACCTACCGTAGGGCATATTTTATGAAATCACTAGTTATTTCATGTAATAACGGAATTATGCACTTTACAGCAGCGTTTTCCAAACCGTGTGGCGGAAGGAGCGATCTAGTCCACGGGGATGCGCGAATATTAGCCACTATTAGCCAATATTAGCAATTTTCCAAATGACTGCTAAAATTTTATCTGTAAAAAGTATGCCAAATGATTAAATATTTTTAAGGGAGGCGTAGTAACATCAAGTTTGGAAATTGCTGCTACTAACGTATTTACATCAATATCAAACATTTTGTTTCAATATTGATATAATTATTGTTTTAATTACAGAAAATATATGGAAACTATACCATATCTTTTTATAATAGTTACGTTTTTTTAGATTTATTTAATTATTATTGTTATTGCATAAACATATTTTCTTTCATCTATGTTTTATCTGGTTGTGCAATACATATATACAAAAAATCACGTGTGTTGAAGCTATAATGTTGTTTACTATAGAATGAAGTAAAAGAGGCTATCGTTTATGAGAAGATATAAAATTTGTATGCATTAACTGGAAATGTTGCTCTTTTCGAATTTTCATTCCAACTTGTTACAAATATCCGGGGGTACATATTTTCACTGTGTATCATTGAATGCCAACGTTTGTGTGCTTTTGTAAAGAAGTGTAATATTTATATATATATATACATTTTTTCCTCTTGTGTGGGGGAGAGAGAATAAATGCGAGAGAGGTAATTTAAATTTGAATAAAACAGCTTACAGCGTGTGCGTGTGAGTGCATGAAAGCGAGCGGTGCGATATTGGAGGTGCGGTACAAAAGGGCCCCCATTGTGGACATCTCAATCTACACCCACCGGTGGAAGTGTGTTAGTTACAATGATACACATCTGCATTCGAAAGAGTGTCACCGAGAGACGAGTTTGGAAATGATATGGAAATTGATTCCTGGCTGACAGTTTTGCGCGTTGCACAAGATACCAAACCAAACCGTGACGCAAAAAAAAACGAGTAAAATAAACAACCCTCCCAGCAAACGCATCGCCGTTTACATTGGGAAGTAGAGGTAACAAAAAAAATGAAATAATAACATGTAGGAAGTGAAAGAAGAAATGGTAAGGGCGGCTGCGAAATGATAAACGAATCCGATAAGGATCGGAGGGTTGTCGAAATAAATTATTTAAAGACCAATCATTAGTGGTCGGAGGCATGTTATTTATTGATTGAACCCATTGAACGAGCAGATGTTGCCAATGAGTAATGATCTTTATCAATTAGATTGGAGCCGCAAGATGGCGGTATAGGCGTGGCCAAGCTCTCGCTCTCCTGGAACGGTTCTCTTCCTCCTCGTCCTCATCATCATCTTCCATCAACATCATTATTTACTCCTTCTTCGTGCACCAAGCAACTGTACTCTTCTTTCTTCTCCTCTTCCCTCCCGTCCTTCCACTCCCATCGCCTTTCGTTATTATTTTTTCCCATGCGATGGCCACCTCCTTTGATGGATCACCTTTGATTAAGACTTACCATTTATTTGTATTATGTCCTCCCGAATCCGTATAAAATAAATAACAGATCGTGGGCGCGACCAATCGAACTGCAACGTCATTCCAACAACAGCCACCTTCAAATTGAATCTTCTCGTTTTCTTCTTCTCCACTATTTGAAGCAACCCCGGTGGACAATGGGAAACCAATTCCGATGCACTTCAACAATTCGAAACGCATAAGTTGCTTTATACATGAAATGCGATCACATAAGCTGAATCTATTAAATATCCCATAAGGACTAAATTGTTCAATTACAATGCTATGAACTACTATTATCAGGTTATGAAACATCTAACAAAAAAAATATAATTTGTTTGTATAGAACAACAACAATAATGTTATTAAAAAAAAACTCAATTTAAGTAACAAATAAATCAAACAATTTAAATCAAAACCAATTAAAACTAAAATCTAATAATCTTACGTAATTATATATTATTAGTACTTATAATAGGTTCAAATTGAACAGTTAAAAACTAGACAAATCGACTTTTATTTAGATTATTTTCTATAGTAAATGGAGCCTTAATATTTATACTTTTGTTTCAAGCTTTTGTAACAAAATGAATTATTATAATATTAACATTTTGAATTGCATTGTTTTTCCATTGCTTTTTTTTGTATGAACATTCTCTTCAGCTTTAACGCTTTTGTTTTGCCGTATTTCGTGTTCATTGTGAATTTTGTATTGGATCACGTGCATCCTTGTATCTGTTGTACATATTTGTGTGCATGTATGTGGGGGGATGGGAGTGTTAAAAGTTAAATAATCCGAAATCGATTTGGTCGGTGTTCCGACTCTGCTCTGCTCTGCACGGATCCGTGCGTTGTGCGCGGGGACGGGGGTGGTTGGGGGGTGGATTCTGTACATTGTGCAACCCCCGAGGCAACAAAAGCCGAACGAATTAAATTCAATTGAAAATGGATAAAACTTCCCGGCTCCGGGCGACAAAACATTTCTGACATAACCACGTGACTTGGAGTGCACAAGTGTAAATTTTCATCATAATACTTGAATCGGCCCCCGCTTTTCAATCGAATTCCGTATACACAAAATATCTGCAACATACAGGCAGATCTCATACACCCACACCCACACACATAAATATGTACAATACATGCACATGTATGTACATATACATGCACATTGGAAATCTTTTTCGATTGCTTTGTAAATTCACCACACAGTCCACAATGGCCCCATTTTGTATGTATTTTTATTCAGCTCCGCACTCTCCAAATGGGTTCGGTTTTGCTCCAAAAGCTCCCCCCTATGAGAGAAGTTCTTCTTGTAAAATTTATCCAAAGGAAAATAAAAATGTGCACATACAACATGCAAAATGGATCGAGGAAAACGATAATCGGATACAAAGATCATATTTACTTTTCTTATTCTTAAGATTAACATTTCACAATACACACTAAATTTATGAACAAAAAAATAATAATAGATATTGATTATTCATATTTAAAATACATTTTCTTAGAACTGAATTTTGTCTTAATATTTTAAAGTAAAACAATAGCCCTTTCCAACAGATTACTTATTTCATTGCAATTATTTTAAGTATATTTTTGTCTATATTTGTGTCTAAATTACTGAAATACGAACGAAATTATAACTATAAAAATAACTTTTTTATTAAAATATTGTAGTTTATGATAAATTGCTACGTTTTCCTTTTTATTACAATATGATTATGTTTATATTTGAACTTTATGATGAATTATTTCTTTGTCTTATGTAAATTTTTATATTTATTTCTATGAAATCTTATATTGGAAAGTTTGTGAAGTTCGTTTCATCAATTGCTTTCAAGTTTAATTGTAAACTCATTTCGAACTAAAATTTTATAATTATTCATTAAAATTTTATCCCATTTGGATATTGTTCAAATATATTATACTATTTTCATTAATTTTACTACATTTCAAAATAAACTCAGCTAAATTGAAATAATTCGTAATTTGAAGAAAGTATACAGACAAAAATTGTATAAAATATAGAATCTTTTCACATTTTTTTGAGTTTTGGAAGTAAAACATGTACTAAATTGTTAAGAAATGGGTAAAAAACTAATAACTCTATTTTGTTTAATAGATTTGAATGGTTAGTAACAGGGCCACATTAATATTTTCGTAAATTACTGTCCTGACTTCTCTCACTTAATTTACTAAGAAAATATAAAAATAACTTAATTCTAATATTTTTTGTGATGTATCTGCCTATTATTATAAGTTCTTCATATTCTCATGGCTCTTGCTATGTTTTGTCGTTTAGTCGTAATTCACTATCAAATTTGAAGAAACGTTTTCTTAAGCATGGAAAAAGCAGTGTCTTTACATTTTTGCTTATATCTCAAAAACTATGAGCGACAAATTGTCTATTGATCAAGCAAATTAAAGCTGGTTAGTCACTCTTTAAAATGTGTGTACCTGTATAGTTGTACGTTTTGTCATTTATCTGTAATTCACTGTTAAAGTTGAAGAAACATTTTCTTAAGCATGGTAATAGCAGTGTCTTTACATTTTTGCTTATATCTCAAAAACTATGAGCAACAAATTGACTATTGACCAAGCAAATTAAAGTTGGTTAGTCACTCTTTAAAATGTGTGTAATTGTATAGATGTACGTTTTGTCATTTATCTGTAATTCATTGTCAAAGTTCAAGAAACGTTTTCTTAAGCGTGGAAAAAACAGTATCTTTACATTATTGCTTATATCTCGAAAAGTATGAGCGACAAATTCATTATTGAGCAACCAAATTAAAGCTGGATAGTCACTCTTTAAAATGTATGTATTGGTATAGTTTTGTCGTTTAGCTGTAATTCACTGTCAAAGTTGAAGAAACGTTTTTTAAGCAGTGAAAAGGCAGTGTCTTTATATTATTGCTTATATCTCCAAAATTATGAGCGACAAATTCATTATTGAGCAACCAAATTAAAGCTGGATTGTCACTCTTTAAAATGTGTATACTGGTACAGTTGTATGTTTTGTCGTTTAGCCGAAATTCAAATTTGAAGAATCGTTTTTTTAAGCATCGAAAAATCACCAAAGTAATATTAGTAGTTATTACAATAAAAACTACATAAAATATAAACTAAATATAATAATATTGTTGTAAAGTTCTATATACCATATGTCTTTCTACCCTAATATTAAATAAGATAGCTGTGAATGAGAATATATTGCAATAAACATGATTAACAAAAAATGCGTTTGAAACTATGAAATTGTAGATGATTGAATATATCTAATTTCTTTAGTAATAATGATAACAAAAAAACATACTTGAACTGAACTTTTTTTCCTTATAGATAATTTTCTATTGAACGGGGTTAAAAATCTGGGGAGTATTGTTTTGTTTTGTTATGTGTGAATTATTATAACGGGCGTTTGACCCCCATTCGTTGGGAGACAAAAGGTGAGGAGACAAACAAAACGAGAGCAAAAAAAAAGTTGAAGGAGTATACAAACAATGATGCAAGAGAGGGGTGGTGGAGGAGGGCAGGAATCAATCACGAAGCGAAGCAATTTCAGTTTCAATCAATCACAAAAAGCTCCGATTGACAAAGAGCCGGTTGATTAGACGGACCCGAACCTCGTTCCCCCCACGATGAACCCGCCGCCGCCGCCACTCTTTTAAGGTTGGTACCATCGGACTCCACCACTCTCCTCTACCACTATTACCAATACTGCTGGCTGGCTGCAGGAGGACGAGGTTGCAGGAGGCGAGCAGGACGAGAAGGAGGTCCCCATTGTTGCCCCCATGGATCCGTGATTTTAATCAAGAGAAGCCTCTTCTAAGCGATATATGTGGAATTAAACGTCATTCAGATGATATTGTGCCCTCACAAACAGACCCCGATGCTGGAGTGAATTGCTGGCTGCTGCACTGCAAATATCTATATGTATACACACACACACATCCAACAATGCCAGGACATCTCCCTCACTCTCTCGCACTCCCTCAACTCTCCATGCGTGAGTTTTGCATGCAGTTATCCTGCTTGTATTTTTTTGTTGCTGCGCGTTATTTACTTCGCGTTTTTTTTTGCACAATTTATATATTGGATGCAAATTCGAGCGCTGCTTATACAAACGCCATTGTCACTTTTAAAATTGATTGACGTGTTTATTTAACACTCTTCCTCCTCGGCCGTCCCCAGCCCTAAACTCTCTCACTCACTCACTCATTCCCTTTCCACCTACCGAACGTTATGCTCCTTTTCATTCTTCCTATCCCATTTTCCATTTCACCTTGTCAATAGTGCCTTCTCCGCTGCGCCGTTGTTGTTGCTGCTGCTGCCTGTTGTTGTTGCCGTTGCCGTTGTAATAATAATAATACCGATGGAATGGGAATTGAACGCTTAGCAATTACAACATTCAAGTTTTTAAATTAAATTTGCATTCTGCGAGGCCATTAAACGGAAGCCCAGATGCATTCACCGTCCTCCTCTTCTTCTTCTCATCGATGCATCTTGCATCGCAACGGGTTAAATGCATCGCGCATTCAAGAAATTGATTACAAATTACGTAACTCACTTTGAACAGCAAATTCGAATTATATAATACACCTTTGCTCATTATTGCATTTAATTATTTTGCACTCAGCTAATACACATATCAGCTCTTGAATATTTTTCATATAAAATTGAAATATTATCTTATTATATTTATTAAACCTATATTGGGCTAAAGATTACAAATTAAATTACAGGAAATCAATATACAAAAAAGAAAGAAAAAATCTACTTTATTTGACTTTTTAATCAAATCAAATTTGAAACATCATAAAAACCTAATTATTAGTTGAAATGTTAATGAAAACATCGTTATTGGTCTAAATTAGCATAATTTAGTGTCGATTTCGGACTGTAGTGATTCCGGTTTCAAAATAAACTATATCTTAATTAACCAACAATCTAGAAACATTAGTTCACATATTTTTCAGTATATTTCATTAGAAAGCCAAGTCAGTTATTTGTGAATTGATATTTTAGGGTAGAAAGACCTACAATCCTATATATTTGATTTTCTTTGTATTTCAACATCTTTATTGGTCCAAATTGGCCCAGGGAGAGAGACCGAGGTCTTTCTGTTATTAATTTATATTTTTCTTATAGTTGTTATTGCAATAAACTTTATTATTATTGATTTTTTATGCGATTCTTAATTTCCTCGATTTGTCCGGTTTTTTTACAGTTCGGGTATCCGGACTATACGTTGTGTTTTCTATTTATGTTCTCTTATTAACTTCATTTCTTAAGATACAAATGCTATTAGTTGTTAAATTATAGTTCATATTTCGATTGGTATAAAACTTTGTTCGTAACTCGAAAACTTTGTACTGGATGTCCATTTTAATTGGTAAATAGAACCCATGTAGACCCGACATTTCATATTAATCTTCTCTTATTAACTTCATTTCTTAAGATACAAATAATATTAGTTATTAAATTATAGTTCAGCGATTCTTAATTTCTTCTATTTGTCCGGTTTTTTTTACAGTTCGGGGATTATGAGGACTATACGTTGTGTTTTCTATTTATGTTCTCTTATTAAGATCATTTCTTAAGATACAAATGATAATAGTTGTTAAATTATAGTACATATTTCGATTGGTATAAAACTTTGTTCGTAACTCGAAAACTTTGCACTGGATATCCATTCCAATTGGAAAATAAAACCCACGTAGACCCGACATTTGATATTCATGTTCTCTTATTAACTTCATTTCTTAAGATACAAATGATATTAGTTGTTAAATTATAGTTCATATTTCGATTGGTATGAAACTTTGTTCGTAACTCGAAAACTTTGAACTAGATGTCCATTCCAATTTGTAAATAAAACGCACGTAGACCCGTCATTTGATATTCTTATTAACTTCATTTCTTAAGATACAAATGATATTGTTAAATTATAGTTCATATTTAGATTGGTATAAAACTTTGTTCGTAACTCGAAAACTTTGCACTGGATGTCCATTCCAATTGGTAAATAAAACCCACGTAGACCCGACATGATGAATGTACGTTTCCACTTAGATCCATTTGTTACGTATTATTGCTGCAGGGATGATATTTTTCGTAGCCGAAAGAAGAAAAGGGGTCAAATGGCCATTATAATAATTCACACATCGGAGGAAAGGAAAGCTTTGGATGCGCTCCAAGAAAAGTGGGTGGATTTATCGCGAGAGTTCGCCGGAATGAAAATGGCAATATCAATAATAATAATCCACCGACAACACTCGCACACAAAAAATACATGTACAAAAGGGGGAGAAGAGATAGAATATAAATGGTTGGCGCACGCTGCGGGTGCTCCGGGGGGCGGGGGCGGCGGCGGCGGCGGCGACGCGAGGGAAAAACGAGATATGATTAATGGTCGAAATAAACCTATAACAAACGGCTAATGTTTCCGGCACCGCCGCCGGAACTTTTCTAAATGGCCGCCGCCCGTTTCCGGTCTCTATTATCGAAGGGCGGTCCGGCCGACGATTTGTTTCGTTTACACACAAACGCAATCTGTTACATTTACTCCCTTTTTTTCTTCTTTCATTATCCTCGACCCCATTCATTCCTCTTCTTACAATACATATTTTTTTTGTTGAATAATTTTAATGGCCACTTCCCGATCCACGTTCGGTGGATCTTTAAATGTTTGATCCTTACGAAACGGATCGTTAGTTTTGACATTGTTCGTTCACATGCACGTATCATTAGAGGGACTTTGTTACCAGCAACAATCGATGCATCTTCCGTACATCATATTTTTTCTTCACCATCTTCATCCAGTTCGTTAATAATCTATAATCAATTGTTCGGGTTAATGATTAATTATCAATTCCATAAATAGTTTTTTTTTAATGTTTATTGTTGATGGTTTCTTCGCGACGACAATGAGTCCCTTGATGATTTGCTACGTGCCCGTACAATGGGAGGAGGAGGAGGATGAAGAAACTGGCCTTCGTCGTAGGGAACGAAACCTCTTTTCAATTACTCTTCGTGAAAAGAGGGAAGGAAAAATAAACCCCTTTTCAACGCGAACAATTCACTTAAGCGATGACGAAAGGACGAGGACGCCGATGACGATACGTGGCTCCGCGAACAATTAATTAATTTACTCAATGCGAGCTCTGTTGCATTCAGACAACAATTCCTTGTTAGACAGGATACAACCAGAAAATAACTATAATTCATCTACGATTTTCAATAGTTTTCTATACTTATCACCATGATTGTTGCACCACAAAAGTTTACAAAGCTAAGCTATTAACTATTTCTCAAAATCACAAATATTAAACTTTTAGATTTCATTAAACAAACTGCAATCTTATTAAATATTGATTACTACTTTCTAAACACACATTTAGAGTATATTTTGAACTATGTATTAGGTGGTTCAGAAAGTCATTTCGGTTATTTGATTGTACTTTTACATATCCAACTTCTGACCGGTAAATTCCGGAAAAATTCTGGTCAGCGGTGAAATTTGAACCAGCACCTTTCGCACCGGATTGTTGTCAAGCAGGGACCTTAACAACAAATCTACTGTTGGATAATTTATTTGGAATTAGTAGATTCTTAGCATAATGAAATAGCATTATATCAGATAGAAATTTTCCACGACTACTAGCACCTAGCAAGACATGTGACAACCAACCCCAATAGATACAAGCCAGGTTTTCTTGTTATAGGATTAAATTTTTAAATTTATTATATATCCAAATATAAGCTAATATTGTACTATTATTGCTACAAAATCAAAATATAGATATTATGTTTACTTAACATAAAAAAGTCAATCAATTATGAAATAGATTGGTATAAAGTCCAACAATGTTTATATGCATACAAACCTACACAAGAACTGGAAAACATAGATGCAGATCAAGCAGCATAATCAAGGCACATGTACAAATAAATAACCATTGTGACAACCAACCCCAGTCTCCTTCAATTAGTAGCTAATCACCGGAGATCCTACCTAAAAAACGAAGACATGTGAATATAGTACACTCAAATATTATTTACAAACCAAACAAACATAAGCAAACTTCTTACTCAATAAATTACAGGAAATCGTAATATTTACAATATAACAGATTACTCATTAGAAAGCCTTAATTGGTTTAATTAATGTCGTTTATGGTAACTCATAAAGGAAATGATTTACGAAGTCACTCGGTTTTCAAGCAAGTTTCTATGCATACAAAGCTACATAAGAAATGGAAAACATAGGTGCATATCAAACAGCATGATCAAGACACATGTACAAACAAATAAACATTGTGACAACAAGCCCCAGTCTCCTTTAATAAGTTGCTAATCACCGGAGATCCTACCTAAAAAACGAAGACATGTGAATATAGTACACTCAAGTATTATTTACAAACTAAACAAAAACAAGCAAATTTCTTACTCAATAAATTACAGAATATTCACAATATTTACAATATAACAGATTACTCATTAGAAAGCCTTAATTGGTTTAATTAATGTCGTTTATGGTAACTCATAAAGGAAATGATTTACGAAGTCTCTCGGTTTTCAACCATGTTTCTATGCATTCAAAGCTACATAAGAAATGGAAAACATAGATGCATATCAAGCAGCATGATCAAGGCACATGTACAAACAAATGAACATTGTGACAACCAGCCCCAGTCTCCTTTTATAAGTTGCTAATCACCGAAGATCCTACTTAAAAAAAAGAAGATATGTGAATATAGTACACTCAAGTATAGTACAAACCAAACAAAAACAATCAAACTTCTTATTCAATAAATTACAGGAAATTCGTAATATTTACAATATAATAGATTACTCAATTAGATTAATCAATGTGACCTGTGTTAACCGAGAAAGTGAATGATTTACAAAGATACTCGGTTTTTGAAGCTTAAAAATTCATCAAATTGTATGAAATGGACGAACACGTTGGAACAACAACAAAATATTTTCCCATTTATTTAATAATAAATGCTAATTTACAGTTGGTTGTGCGCCGGTGGCGGTTTGTAAAATGTAAATAATTATATTATTTTCGCTAAAACGCGTACCGCGTTTACGTGACGCAAATATTTACTGAATTAATTGTTATTACACGCGTTTCGCATGCACGTCGAAAATGTAACATTAATAAATTCAATCGCATATAAAATATATTATTACCGAGAATTCATTATAAAAATAAATAAACAAACATAAACTGAATGGCGAAATAACGTCGAGCATCCAAAAATACAGAATCGCATTCATTAAAATGATTGTGTGTTCGGTGCGCGTGCAAAATTTATGCATAAACTGAAATAATGAAATCATTAAATTTACTTGTAATATTAAAAATTATTTACATACGCAATTTTCAATGCGGAATATCGATTTTTAATGTGTTTAATTGAAACAATGTGCATTCATTAATAATGAAAAGTTTAGTTTGTTTTTCATTTGAATATGCATTATATTCAGATTGAAAAGTAAACTTATTTATGTATGTTGGATAAAATAAACTATTGGTTGTAGTATTCTAGTCTAAATTGATTGATTTGTCTAAATTATAGTAATTTTCTTAAAGTATTCCTTAAGATTGACATTTTATAATTTACTTTATTTTCTTTTTACAATTATTTATTGTAATCTAGATATGAAAGAGAAATGTATTTAAATAAACTGTTGAAGAATTAGTTAGGTCTTTCTGCTCCTAATGAAAGATTTTCAAGTATTTAATATACACTGAAAATAAGAAAACGTAAACAAGGAAACATGAAGAACAATAATTTGAAAACAGTTTTGTGTTTATTCAAAACAACATTGAGCAACGTCTTGTAAACGACATTATTTGTAACTATTACGTCAAATCTATGACACAATGATTGAATATGTTTTGTTCTAGTTTGTGCATTATTTTAGGTGTTTTTAGTCAAAATAAGTAAAATATCGTTTATTTAAATAATGTTTAGTCATTAATAAGAAGTAAATCAAAATTATTGTATACATTAGTGTATGCATAGTATTTCATGTCATAATAAAAACAAGTAGGATTGTTGTAACCAATTAGAAATCCATTATGTAATATAACAAATGAATTGCAGCTCATCGCAACAGTGATTAATGTCTAGGCTGTTAGTTTGTGAGGAAATCTGTGATTAGTGACATCCGCGATTTTGTTTGGATTTCGGAGCTCCGAGTTGAAAAAAGACGAAGGACAATGGACACAGTGTCAACGCTACCCCCATCGATAATTCATCTTATTATCCGAGGAAAAAAAAGCGATTCCGGACCGGCATAAAGGATTACAGGATTTCTGCACGTCATTGAAAATTATCATATCCCAGGGTGGAAAATTAATGACCCAGCGAAAACTGCAGAAGGATGCGATCATCAAGTTTACAACAACAACAACAAAAAAAGAAGTAAAAGATTGTGAGATTTATAATTAATTGGTGCGACGGAATTAATCGAATTCCCATTTTTTTTCTCTCCGTTTTTCTTTCTTCATCCCCGTGTTTTGTTTGTTTCATTAGCGAAGGGCAATTCATTAGTTGGGGACAAAGGGTGAGCGTATGGTGGTGGTGGTGGTTTGCGAACCGCAGGGTTCCCAGGATCGTCGTGGTGGCACTTGACTCGAGAGGATCGAGTTAAAATCGGCGCCCTCGTAAACAATGGGCCTGGTCTGAGCCCCCATATCTTTTCCAACGGACTTAATCCACTCCATCAAGTTCCAGATTCTGATCAGTCAGTTGATTTCGGCAAAAGTGAAAAGTAAAATCAATTGCGGAAAACAATGGACGGTTTGAAGAACGGTGAAGGGGTTGTTCGATGCAAGATTGCTTTATTTTTGTCGTTCACCCCCCCTTCTTCACGACCGGACCTGAAGTTGAACTAATTGAGTGCATTCAATTTTGGCCGTCAGTAGAGAATTGATGAAAATTTTAGAATTTTTGCTAAACCGCAAGAAAAAGTTTTCTTTATTTCATAAATTGATCCAATTATTTTCATTAGTATATAGTAATTTTGAAAATTGATCTAATTAAGTACATTCAATGTTAGCAATCACTGCAGAATTGATGAAAACTTTAAGTTTTGCTCAACCCCAATAAAACAGTTTTGAATCTTTATTTCATAAATTGATGCAATTTTTTCATTAGTTAAATGTAATTCTGAAACTTGAAGTAAGTAAGTGCATTTAATGGAATTTAAGTGCAAAATTGATGAACATTTTAGGATTTTGCTCAACCCCAACAAAACAGTTTTGTGTTTGAACCTTTATTTCACAAATTCATACAATTTTTTCATTAGTTAAAAGTAATTTTGAAACTTGAACTAAGTAAGAGCATTTAATGTAATTTAAGTGCAGAATTGATGAAAATTATAAATTTTTGCTCAACCCCAATAAAAAAGTTTTCTGTTTGAACCTTTATTTCACAAATTTATCCAATTTTTTCATTAGTTAAAAGTAATTTTGAAACTTGTACTAAGTAAGTGCATTTAATGTAATTTAAGTGCAGAATTGATGAAAATTTTAAATTTTTGCTCAATCCCAATAAAACAGTTTTGTGTTTGAACCTTTATTTCACAAATTGATCCAATTTTTTCATTAGTTAAATGTAATTCTGAAACTTGAAGTAAGTAAGTGCATTTAATGGAATTTAAGTGCAAAATTGATGAACATTTTAGGATTTTGCTCAACCCCAATTAAACAGTTTTGTGTTTGAAATTGATACAAATTGATCCAATTTTTTCATTAGTTAAAAGTAATTTTGAAAGTTGAACTATTTAAATGCATTTAATGAAATTTAAGTTTCATTGCTCAACCCCAACAAAACAGTTTTGTGTTTGAACCTTTATTTCACAAATTGATTCAATTTTTTCATTAGTTAAAAGTAATTCTGAAACTTGAACTAAGTAAGTGCATTTAATGTAATTTAAGTGCAGAATTGATGAAAATTTTAAATTTTTGCTCAACCCCAATTAAACAGTTTTGTGTTTGGACCTTTATTTCACAAATTGATCCAATTTTTTCATTAGTT
>JAFMTC010000520.1:34293-51438 GCA_018845635.1 Nicrophorus orbicollis
AAATCGAAATAATAATAAAAAAAAACGGGAGATGATGAAAAAATCGGGGAATATGAAAAAAAAACAACCCGAAACCGGCACAAAACGTTTGATTTAATATTTTATTATTCGCCTGTCAAACGCAAAAAAAAAACGAGACGCTCTTTGTCGAAAATGCGAGAGAAAGGACCGAAGGGAAAACGATTTTCTTCGTGAACTATTTCTGATTAGTTTTCTAATATATTGCCATATTCCTCTTCAATTTGCATATTGTTTATTAAAGAGATTCAATCGTTGTAAAACCGTCTTGTTTAATACTTTTAAGTTTTCAATTTTGGTATTATTAGGATTCTAGGGTAGATGATATATATTGTTTAAGCATATTACTCTAAATTAGTAATGAAAATTTATGAATAATTTTACTTTTTATTAATGAAACACCGATAAATCTATCTAAATTAATATTAATTGCAGAAAGACCTTCAATTCACTTTATTCGATCATTTTATATATAATTATTTTGAAATCAACACCTATATTGAAAAATACGAAATTTCGAAGTGATATCACTAGATTCACTTGTATATTTTGTATATTATTCGTATTTCTCCTTAAGAAACTTACAATATCTAGTTGTTTTATTTCAATTTAGAACAAAATTATTAAAAAAAAGTAATATTACTTACCTAAAATTATTTGATTATATTTGAATCAAATAAAATAATGAAACATATAAAAAAGTTAATTTTTTCGTTTAAAAAGGTCTTTTGTGAAGTCAATAAATATGTTTAATAATATAATTTTTAATGAAATGTTATATAAATATCTCATTTTTTTATATTAATAACAAATTTAACAAGTCTAATAATAAACAAATAATATATATTTTTACGACTAAATCTAAACAATGAATGTTTATTGTGGTGTAAGAAATGCAATAAAATATCAACAAATTCGTGTTTGTCTGTTTCGTTAAGATAACGGTCTAATCTGCAGGTGAAATGATTTGACAGCAGGATCGGATCTTGAGGAAAGGATAAAGGACATTGAGATAAAAATCCAATTAGCTGTTTCACGGGCAGACTCAGTTTCGAGTCCAATTAGAGAAAGGCTACTACTGCACGTGCTGAAAGTACACATTCTGACCCAAATCGTATCCGTAAATGGAAGCCCTTATCAGCGCGGTTTGCTGCAGGGCGTTCACATTGAGAGAACCGTACGAAGGCAACGAAAGCTTGTCAATCTGTATGAAATTGTTTTGGATCTCCGACTTCTCATGCACCTTCGCTTCTGTAAATTACACCATTTAATTGTAAATATTGCATTATACTTTAATTACCTGGAATCCTGGCTTTATCAGCTTTCGGCTTGCGCCTCGGTCTGTACTTGTAGTCGGGATGATCAAGCATGTGCTGATTCCTCAAGCGCTTGGCTTCATCGATGAAAGGCCTCTTCTCGAATTCGGTGAGCAGCTTCCATTCTGCTCCCAAAACTTTGGATATCTCCGAATTGTGGAGACGAGGATAGTCGGAGCTGATCCTCTTCCTCCTGATCCTGGACCAAACCATGAACGCGTTCATGGGTCTCTTGATCCTCCCGTCCGGTTGATCCATCTTCCACAGAAGCGACGCGAAAACTGAACCGTCCATCGAAAACAATAATGGAAATGAAAAAATAAAATAAAACGCAACGATCCTAATCGCATTGTGTCCGATCGATCATTTATCCAGCATTGTCCGTCCGTGCCCATTGTCACAACATAAAATAGAAATAATGCAACAACAACGGACTCCCATTGTCGAGCAATCCCATTGAGCGCACTTGGATGTGTGAATTACATTTCGATTCCAATTCATTCCGTAATATTATTATATTGTGCAAACTCGTATTTATTTTTGTGTTCCTGTTGTCGTCGCCTCTCTTATTGTTGTTGTCATAATTGCATTATGATGATGCTGATGATGCGACGATGTTACGTAAATTCATTAATCCTCAATGGCAATAAATGATAATCCCCTGTGCGGCTTCCATCTTCGGAACGAGGGTCCCGGATTCATTTGCATGATAAATTTTGCGCATCCGAAATCCCGGCGTGCGGTGATATAATGCGATATTCCGGCGGTGATAGAGTGAAAGGTGGGAAATAAATTGATTTCGCGTTTCTGGTGACATATTAATGCACGTATTAAGATTCGCGACGGCTGCCAATCAACCGTTCCAACAAAAACCCCACTTCTCTGCACGTACAGAAATGCCTCCTCCACCACCACCGTCACCACCCTCTCTTCGAACTCTCACAACTCTCTCTCTCTCCTGGCCCGAAATGCGAATGATGAATTGGGATATCGCACCTCCGTGATATTGCGTTATTACATTTAATCGGATCACATTTCATCGTATTTATCACACATATTTACGCCGGAGACATCCATCATCAACGGAGAAGGTTTCTCCACTTACCACCATTGTCGTCCCGTTTACTTATTTTTTTTTCCTAACACGGGAATTACGGCTTACGTGTGTGATCGTCACTCGTTGACAAGTATTTTCATTCCTAATCGTGTTTATAAATGACTTTTCATATTTGTGCTTTTACCATTCAACATGCAAAGAGATGAATATGAAATACAAATTGAATAATACCAATAAAAAACGATTTTCTAAACGGAAAGGCCGTTACTTTTTTTATAAATATAGTGTTTAACTATTACTGTTTTATGAAGTTCTTTTGTTTTACCTCTTTATGGCTGTTTCAATATACAGTTTTACCTGCTTTAGAATACTTCAAATTAGGAATACGTTCTGTAAGGATGAAACAAATTTTGCTCAGTACACGAAAAATGATAAATAAATAAAATAAACAGAAGATTATTGAAGATTGATCCAACGACCAAACTCCACTAACAAACTTAAAATAAATTCACTCATTATGGTAGATAATTTTTAATTTTCATTAATCCCAAAACGATTAGGTAGATTGTGTGGTTTAAAACGCTTCAGTCTTCGTCGAAGTGATTCTGTATGTGTTAATTCAGTAGCTAATTGGTTTGGATGGTCCTCCAGCCGATGTTGATATCTTATGCTGAGTTTAGCTATCTCTTCCTTTACAAAACTGATGTTCGTGTAGTGGTGTATGTATTCATTTGTGGAGAACCAAGGAGCATTGGTAATTGCTCTGAGAGTCTTGGACTGAAAACTTTGTATCACATCAATGCTTGAATTGCAGGCAGAGCCCCAAAGTTGTATACCGTAAGTCCAAATAGGCTTTATGATGGTCTTATATAGAAGTAATTTATTCTCAACAGAGGTTGACGAGTGTTTACCCATTAGCTAATACAACCCTTTTAGTTTCAGGTCCAACTGTTTCCTCTTTGTTAGTAGGTGTTTCCTCCACGTCAGGCGTCTATCGAGATGCATACCCAGATATTTAGCATCCGTTCAATGATACGGGTGGACAAGTTTCGTGTCTCATTGTGAAGATCACGTGAACTGACTTGGCCACATTAGCCTTCATTCTCCACCTTCCGAGCCATCAAGAAACGTTGTTCAGGCATTCCTGGAGCATTTGTGAGGCTGTTGTTGAGCTTGGATGAGATGCCACAATGTGGCCACAGTGACCTGCTCAAAAGTTGGAAGATCGGCAGTAAATATCAAGGACAGCAGGGGTCCAGAGACACTTCCCTGTGGAACTCCAGAAAGGATTGGACGTCGTCAGTTCATCTTTGTATTTGACCTGAAAGAATCTTCCAGATAGATATGATTTAAATATTATATAGTACTCATGTGGGAGATACTGTTTTATTTTGAATAGCAATCCTCTATGTCAAACTCGATCGAACGCCTTGTAATAATAAGTTTACATTTTCACTGCATTCGTTTAGTTTGTTATTTAACATTAAATAAAAGTACTTTAAATGATTATTGAATGTATTTTTTTTAGTATATACATATTTTTTTATTTAAACATCTTTATTGGTCTAAATTGGTTAAAAGGGCAATTAACCGAGGTCTTTTTGTCCAAATTAATAACTTACATAAACAGATCACAGAAAACAGAAAATAAGTGCATTCTACGAAAACCAAATGAAAATAAACATTCTTAGAAATGTTTTATTAATAAACTCTATTAATATTTCAATCAATATATTGATTAAGATACTCATCAAGTATAATGAAAATATGTACAAACTTTTACTAAAACGCTTAAAATGCAAGTAAAAACAATAATTTGAAAAACAAGAATTCAAAACAAAATTGTTATATACAATTAATATATCAATCAATCAAGTTAATAAAGAATGTTAATTATTTGAAAATTGTATATATCAATGATGATTAGGTACCTATAAATACATGAAATATTAATTATAACAGTTGTAATTATCTGCAGAATTGAGTTGTTCTATATTTGCAGCTATTTAAGAATTAAGTGATAGACTGCATTAGTGGCATTTGCCGGAGGGTTCAGGCATTCTAGGCTACAGTCCACTGCAACCCGACATAATAGATAACTAGTATTGTGAGCTTTGGAGTGTTCGCATTTGTAGTGATGAGTAGTGGCGAGAGGACAATGGGAACGAGACGGGAAAGTCCCCGGATCATCCGATCGCTGGCTATTGCGTCGCAATAATGATAATAATATAATATAGGATATAATGCGTTCCAAACTACGACGACTGTTTATATCGAAATAGGCATAGATACTCACTCACTCATAGTGCACGGGTCCGTGGAGAGGGAGAGGAGACTGGATAGATTACGCAATAAAGTGCCCATTCAGCCGGCCACAATGGATCGATATTTATATGTAATTGGCCTTTTCCAATAAACCGTTGTCAACCTCTTCTTCCCTCCGCTGTCCACCCAAACCTACACCTGGTCTCGCTACCTTTCAATTGATACTGAATTCAATGGCTCCAATCTTAGGCACCGAAACTCTTAATTGAGATCAATCCAAAAAAAAGGGCGAACAAACGAATTCATTTAGAGGTGCTATTGCTGTATATTAATATAATACGCATAATGAATTCTGAGCACAATGCAAATAGAATGCATTCAGTGTGCATTATGTAAATGTCCTTGGAATGATCTAAGTGCAAAATTCGTTAGTCTATTCATCGGAGCAGTCGATTTCTGATGAAAATCAAACTTTGGTTAACGTTTCACCAAAATTACTTCGTTAAACAGAACTTCATTTTCAAGTGTAAACAATAGGTTACAATAAGTTTCTTTGTAAAGAAAACTAGATTTTCTAATAACAGTCAACTTACATAAAAAGTATAACCCTTTAAGTACATTTTGTCAATAGACGACGAAACAAAATTGCTGAATAATTGCTTTAGATTTATGATATATAAACAAATATTGATATTTATTTCACTTGAAAACCTTTATGTAGAATAATCAATAAATTTCTAATACTCTTCATCAACTTTAAGCCATCAGTACAACTTAATTTCTAACAATAACAGATGCAAGTTTTACTCTAATTCCTATACAAATTTTGCTGAAATAAGATGACTTTATTTCTAAGAGTCTTGGATATTATGTTCTTCATTTAATACTAATACTGCTCATATTGAAGCTTCGATATTACTAAAGTTTAGTTATCAGAGGCAATATTTCTCTTGATTTAATTAAGTAAACCTCCATTTAAGAAAAGAAATACTTACATAATGTTTTGTCACGAAAATAAATGTTATTCGACGTCTTTATATTACAAAAACGACAAAGTGGACCTTTGTAGAATATAATGTATTGTGTTCCCTTTTTTTTGAGGCCAGATTCCGCGCTAATTATATATGATTTTAGCGGACAAACGTCTTATTTGTCGGGACAATTAGCGTTTTCTTCTCATAAACAGCTTACCTAATAGGCGAAAAGGTGTTCAAAATAACATTATCCTCCATTCTACTTTTTATTGCATCTTACAGTTAGCACCATCCACACAACAAATTAAATTAAACACATTACACGTCTTCTGAACAAATACCGTACAAACAACAAAATTCAATTTTATTCTATAGATTTTGTCACTTATTTCAAAACATTCTTATGTTTTTCTTCTACAATTACCTTAATTATAAGATCATAATTAATCAATTATATAGTCCAATCTTGAGTAATACTGCTTCGATTACGGATTCACTATAATCTGGTCCTATTTTGACATATTTGTGGTCAATATAAATGTTTAAATAAATTAAATAATAAACCAAAATTTAGTACACAAAATTATTGCTGTATGTACGGTTTAAAAGGCCTCTATTAGTCCGGAATTTATTATCCGCACTATGTGATAAAGTATTACTATATAATAGTCAAAGTACCATCATTCATAAATTTAAGAAATGTTTAAATGCTGGAAAAGATTGTAAATAAATATTGAATGATACAAAGAAATCTGTGTATTAAATTGCAGTGACAAATAGTGCGCATTCGGGTGTATTAATGCGCGAATAATTGGTATTAAGGAGAATCACTTGGTGCATTTAATAGAAGCAATTTCCTGTTATTGGATAATTCCGTTTTGTAGGGCGAAGGACACATGGAGCAGATCACATATCAATGTTATATTAAATACCCGGCCAAATGCATTGTGTGCCCGTCGTCACATGAATGGGCCTCGAGGGGGTGTAGGGCGATGATGGGACCACAAAAATGGATGAATCTGTGTATGCGCTAATGCATCCGTCGCAGCTAGAGAGAAAGAGAGAGACAGAGAGACAGAAAATGGGAGATCGTGAGAGAGATGCTAATTGAATAGAGCATAATTCATAAAGCGGACGACAAGTGCAGTCATCCGTTCGGAATATATCTATTTGTGCCGGGAATATAAGTGCACGAGTGATGCACTTAGCAGTAAACATATTAAATTCCATATTCCTATTCTGACAAGAGGCAGACGCTATGAACAAGAATGAGAAGAAGGATGGATTCAGCAGAAAGGGATGAGGAAGTGAGAGATCGAGGAAGCAGGACCGGCACGAGGATCAGACGGAAGCAATTAAAGATGACACGTATACAGTTTTTACTATTTGCAATGAACTTTATTTAATATACTGTGAAACCTTGCTTAACGAGCAATATACCTTGTAACGAAAATGATTTGATTAACGAGCGATGTTTTGCATGGCGAGTGACGTGGAGAAGAGAAGTCCCGGATTGAACACCTGTATTCTTTTGAATATATTAATCATCTTCGATTTTCTTTGTCATTTTCATTATGGTGGACAATTTGTAAATATAATTTGTGCTTGCTGTAAAAGTAAGTCTTTAGACAAGATCTTAAGAACGATGAGCTTGTGGAAGAGTATAGCAAATAGCTGACCATCGAAGACCTTCTTCTTCCCAATCCCACTTTCTTTACTTAGATTGTACGTCAGTTTCCCTCGTGTTAGCCAAGGGATCTAAGGTACAGTTAACAAACTTCTAAGAACATATTCAGACATATTGTCGTGTCCCAGGGATGGAATTCTTTGGACACCGTGGATTATCTCGTAGCTACGTCGTTGTGGCTTCTTTGAGGGGTTTATGAATATTAAATATGAATATTCTAAGTAGTTTATTGTACAGTTGAGTATTTTTATGGAGAAGTCAACTATATAAGTGTTGATCTCCTGTTTTATGAACTAAGAGTTCATTCTTCTCTTAAGTTACTCGTTGCTACACTAGCTAAGACTGTTCCAAGACTATCAAAGACTGACTTGATATTACATTAACATCTTATTATATACTAAATAATAACAATGGGAGTAGGGGATGGATTTTCCCTGTGGGTGGAAAGTCGCCCACTGATGTGTACATTTCTTATCCTAATATTTGAGAAGTGGTGAAAAAAGTCACAACAGGATGCCAAAAGGTCTGTAGTCTTATCACTACATTTTCATTGTCGACTAGATTTACGACAAAATAGTTTACTGGAATGTACTTTCTAGTGATTAGGGTATGGAATCTTTCTAAATCTAAATGTACATCGTTAAGGAGATCGTTCTTACAATAATCAATACAACAATAAGGAATTATATAAACAATATATGCTAGATATGGTTGAAGACCTAAGACCTTATGGAGTTGCATTGCGACTTACAGAAAGAAGTTATGGAGGTGAGTTTGTCTGAAGAGTTGGTTGTTAGAGAATTACAACAATCTTTCGGCCCAATAAAAGAAATGATGAAATCATTGTAAGAAGTTGACATTAAGAAGTGTGACCCTAATAAGATTTATTTAACTTATGTGTCGCATTTTCAACAAATTTTGAAGCATTGGCAAAAACATTTGACTTCAGATAGCTTTCTAGTTAAAAAGAATTTGGTATGTATCAATTAACATTAATTAATTATTCTGGAGCGGATGAAGCTAGTAAACCTAGGTTCCACTATATTTCAAATTATGTATATATCTATAATTTGATGGTCATTGGGGTGTAATTTTGTTGTATTGGTGAGTTGGCTGAGGAAATGTTTCATTTTTTTTTTTGGTTTGGATGCGCCGGTCCTGAGAGGAGGAAGAGGCGGCAGCGGCGGCGACGGTACTGGAGGCGGCGGGGCAAAAGAGAGAGTCTTTGGGCTTTGTGATTGTGCGTGGAGCGTAGCCAATCCAAGGGATGGGAAGAGAGAGAGGGTAGAGCTTTCCGCCACAATAATTGTTTTATGTGCGCAGCACAAAGGATCATCGTTCATTCTTCTCGTCATCTTTCGCAAAAAGGGATGACGTCCTGCTCCTCCGCCGCCGCCGCCACCTCCGTCATCGCTCGCGCAGGTGATGACAATAAGCACACCTCATAAACCGAACGGAGCGTGTAAAATATCACTTCTGCCCTTCTTTCTATCCCCATAATGCCCTACACATCATAATACCTTCCATCCACCAGCTCGAGTTAATTAACTATATTTTTTTTGTGCTCGTTCCATTCCGCCGATTCTTTCCTCGCTGCGACTTTTTTCTCTGCATTCGCCCCCATTCATTTTGTTCCTCGAGCCTTAATTAACGACTGAATCGCCAACAACACCTCCGCATCTCCATCGTCGCCTTTCTACCATTATCATTAGATTCTTTTTTGCACCGCCCCGAAGAAAATAATCATATAAAAGTCATAAGCATAATCCTGTTATAGCACCTAACGTTAATTATACATACATTTTTTTAATTAAATTTAATTCGGTATTAAATAACAAATTATACAAAAAAAATGTTTAGTAAATATTAATATAATCACCATAATCCAAAGTGGTACTCTCGTCCGAGAATTTACTACACTTAATTCGCTCTACAACTGCTACATGCTAAATCGGATTACAAAAGTTGCATTATACATTCATGTATTTTCTTGTTAAACAAGATTTGTTATTGCTTTTATCTTTTTTGTGTATACACTTTAACAAAGAATCAAAATTAATTGTTTTGCAAATTTCTTGTTAAATTTCCACTTTCTACATTCCTATTTCAAATAATAATAACATTTATTGCAACAATAACAACAAGAATGCAACAGAAATACAAAGAACTGTAAACTATATGTGTTTCTGCTCTCCTATTTCAATAGAAATAATTCCCTGATGAAACAGAACAAATACCCAACGTCTATGTTTTGTTATTGTTCTGTTTTTACTTGTTCTTGGTCTTCCTGTTATCCTTAATAAGAATATCTTAAATTACGACTACGTCAACGTCTATGTTCTGTTACTGTTCTGTTTTTACATGTTCTTGATCTTCCGGTTATCCTTAATGAGAATATCCTAAATTTCGACTACATCAACGTCTATGTTTTGTTACTGTTCTGTTTTTACATGTTCTTGGTCTTCCGGTTATCCTTAATAAGAATATCCTAAATTTGGACTACGTCAACGTCTATGTTTTGTTACTGTTCTGTTTTTACATGTTCTTGGTGTTCCGGTTATCCTTAATAAGAATATGCTATATTTATCAAAAAAACATTAGAAAACTTTATTTTTTTTGTTTAAAATTTCAATTAAAACGGGAAACATGTTTTCCACAGTAAATTATATTAGTTATAATTGATTAAATCATTATAACTATTTTTCTTTATATAAACTTGGTATTAAACTTATATTGCAAACTTTTTTATTTTAATTATTTTTGTTAATTATTTATGTAATTATATTATTGTTATAATAGATATTACTGTTTATATGTAAATAGCCCTTTCCCTACTTCATTTTTCTTTCATTTGTATATCTTTATTACTATTAAATTGAGTTTATATTTTTCTTGTAGTTGAAATAATTTCAATTGATTTATGTTTCTGTTGCGTCAGGATATTGAAAGAGCTATGAAATAGCGATGAATGTAAAGGTTCGTTAATGCGGTTCGTGTTAATTGTGTAAATTAATTAAATCGTTGTTCGGGTAATATGGGTTTAATTAAATTGCAGAACAAGTTATCGAAGAATTGATGCTGCAGGAGCTAATAAATAGTAAATTAAAAAAAAAAGCGTACGGCGTTTGTTTGTTGGGAAGCGAGGAAACGATGTTGGTGTGAGAAGCAGAAAGAGAAAGAGCGTTCAGGTGGTGGTGGTGGTGATGGTGGTGTTGTAGTAGTAGTATGGCTTCAATGCAAAGTGGGTGGGTGTTGTGTCGCTGTATTGAATTTCCGAACAACCCCATCCCACCATCTGAGTGCTATGTGGATGGGTGGATGCATGTACATGTACATAGGATCTCTCCCACATCCGAACGATCCTCGACATTATAAACTTTTAATCTTTCGCCGTGCAGAGCAGTAGTGGCAGAGCCGACGAGAATTGCATACGCGTTGCATAAAACCCACAACTAAGTTATTAACTGGCGAATGCAACAATGCGATTCTGTAATGAATGCCCTGCGCGCTTACATTCACCAACCTGCACCTGCGATACTCTAAATTGGTAATTAGCGGGTGAAGTCGGTGTGAAATCCGCCGCAGTTCTCACAGCCCAATGGACAATAATATAATCACACCCACTGTATGTGTGTATAGATGTGTGAGCCGATAATGCTCGTATACACGTGTACGGATGGCTTCGGGAAGGGGCTTACACTCTCCGAATCATCCTGCTCCATTCCAGGACCAGAGTAGATACCGCACACAACACCTCCCCTCAAAACCCAACTCAACTAAACGACATCCATTCCAAACTTGCTAGCATACTCTTCCTTCTACATCATCATCAACTAATACTTTCTATAACATATTCATGAAGATTGAGTTAATTTCTGCACAATTGTCAATAACTAAAAGTTACTAGGGATTGCATCCATTCTTATTTCATCAATAATCATCAACACAAACGAAACCTTGTTATAGCAATAGTAAAGATTTGCAGACCCATTACATATTTATGGAAATTACATAGTTGTTACAATTCTTCGAAACTTTTCCTATTCCTCTTCAAATACAAAACTTTGTTTTATTTAAAACTTTTCTGATCAAAATTTTGAAAGTTTTCCTTATTTTCGTTTAATTTTTATTTAAAGGAAATGTTGATTGTTGTTACCAGTGCCTTGTTGGTATCTAAGAGATTGGTCCAATTTAGGCAACGTTCTATAACAAAAAAGCAACTTCTTATTAAATTTATTTGAAATACTAATACACCAAATTTATTGTATTCTTAACACCAAAAGGCCGCAATTTTTCCGCCCTTTTGATACCATAATCAAGTTTAACTGAAGAAGCTTACTTTTTATATATATTATGTCACAATACCCAAAATCAAAATCAAACTTATATTCAAATATTTAATTAAAACTATAGTAAGAAATATTATTAAAATTCGACACAATTACAGACTGTTGCCATTCCTTCAGCCGAATGCTCTTCCTCCAACTACACTTATTCTTTGCAAAGTAGACGCGAGCGACAAATAAAAATTCCTGCACCTTTTGCAGCTTTGTGCTGTTATCGAAGTAAGAGCCAATTTCGCACGTATCGATTTCCTTCGGATCGCATGTAATATATGTATTGAAAGAGGGCGTCGCGTCTTCGCACAACGCAACGCAACCCCCGTTTCGCAAATTCATAATTTCTGATTTAATTAAAATTTGCATATCCATCTGACATCTGTCAGTTCAAGATACTTATTCGAATTCCCTTTCAATCTTACTGAAACCATCCATGTTCAACTAATCCCTCCGTTGGATTATGATGTCAAGAATTGTATTTGTTAGGATTTTTTTTCCTTCTATTTTTTCATTGCTTATTAAATTAAAATACATTTTTATCAATTGTAATATTAACTTCTTCATGAACTTTCCATTTATATCCATTGATAACATGTTTTCAATTATTTCGTCATATACGAATTTGAATCTGTTTATCACCCTTCATCCAATTTCTGTCTCTTTTTTATGAACTCGCGATTCCTGCCCCTAATCCAATACGAAAATATCAAGTGAATTATTATTAGGTTGGTATACCGCGGCAACCCCCGAAATGTAACAATAACACACGCACCCCTCAAGGGATGCTCGGGCGTCTTATCAACGCCATGACAGACACATGACGTCGCCTGGGCCAACCAGAAAAAAAAAACGAATCACATCACAATAAAACAAAACAATGCGACCCATCCCCCTCGCATCCGTTATCACCAAAACCAACACGAAACCATTCAAACACTTCCAACAGACCACAGAAGGAAAGACAATAGCAACAACAACGAAAATAACACAGTGCCATTATTTTATTCATTTTATTCAATCTACTCAGTTATTATTCCATAGGCGACGATGTGAATACGAAAAGTTGTTCTTGTTCGCCGTGGATGTTGCATAAACAGGATGCTTTTATGATAGGTATTACTGCATCACAATCGCATTGTGCGGAGAGCGCGCAAACCGATTTCAATAATTTAACAAATAATGTGCTTATAATTATTTCGAATTTTACACTGTGCGAGGTTAATTATCGCTCACGGAACGATTGTCAGCGCAGCACGTTTCCGTTACGCAATCGTACCGATATCGAACGCGTCAAAGCTTACATAATGGACCGGTCGGTCTTCAATGTACATCTGCTGGAAATGCCCTATTTATTGCATACAATTCTGTGTGAAATACCCTTTTAGTATCCACAGAACATGGGTAAATGTATAGAAAATATTAGCAAAAAAAGAGAGCTTCGATCTACATTTGCTACTTCCTGGCAACATCAGACTCCAGTAACAGTTGATATTTAATATTGTAAATTAAGTTAATTTATGTAAGTTTAGTATTTATTAGATGTCTTCAGGGCCTCTGAAACCTTTGAGGATCTAGGTATAACTTGTATACCACAAGAGATCGCATCCAGGAAAATCATTTCTGAAGTTTTGTCACCTTGTCTTACAACTAGATATGTGGCAATAACGTGATAGAGGGCCAAGGTCTTGTCCAACCAAACTACTAATAATTTATCAATGTAAAGATGCATCCTAGGTCTTTGCAAACCTCGGAGTATCGTGATATAACCCCCAGAAACCTCGTCCAAGAAGATCATCTCTGAGGTGTTATCCTGACAATATTACCATTAGTTATATTACAATAACGAGTTAATAGAAGGAGTGAATAGCAGATACTGTTAGAAAACATGTTTTTTCTATATGAATGCATAAAACCTTTAGCAGTTGGTATACCTGACGTCTCAAAATACGAACAGTGCACACACAGCTTTTGATATTAAAACTTCTCTATCTAATTACACTTTAGATCCATTAAGGACATTAATGAAATTAATGTAACAATATTGATTCAATAGATTAATATTGTTAAAGTTAAATTGTTTTTAACTAATTTCATTTTTTTTTAGCTATAAACAACATTAAATACAAGGTCCTGTGGCGCAACGGATAACGCGTCTGACTACGGATCAGAAGATTCCAGGTTCGAATCCTGGCAGGATCGCTTAAATTTTTAAAATTTTCGTCCTCGCAATCCTAGCAATTAAAGTGGACGTTATGATAACTTATAAATCTATTTTCTTTTATAATAAAGCTTAATTAAATAAGTTTATTTATTGTTGTAATATTAATAAATAATATTTCTAAATAGCATAATTAATTGCATTTTTACTAATTTTATTTGTATAATAATAATAAATAAAAAAATATTTTGAATGAAGTTATTAAAAAAATATTTATTTATCAATTATATTTAGTAAATATATAAGTTTTACATTAATATTTTTAAATTTTTCTTATGAATTTTTTATGATAATTATTGAAGTAAATGCATTTATTTAATAAAATTGTTGTTATAATATGTATTTATAATGGAATTAAAGATAGATAATGCTTAGAACTATAATTAGAGTGGATTTAAAATTATTACGTGATATTTGTAAAGAGAATTGAGGTAAAATTATATGTAGACCGTGTGGCCTAATGGATAAGGCGTCGGACTTCGGATCCGAAGATTGCAGGTTCGAGTCCTGTCACGGTCGCAACATACTTTTTGCATCCAGTATAATTTGTTATATAAGAGTTATAATTTAAATTATTTATTTTATTAATAAATGTTACATTTGATTAATTGTAACTTTAAATTGTCAATCATAAAATGTTAATATTTTTTTATTTGTAAGTCACATATTGTTATGTAAGTAAATGAATAGTTTTTAAATTAGATTTCTTTTAAGTTTTAGATTAATACTAAGTTGATTATAACAACTAATAATATGGATCGTGTTAATTATTTAAAAATATATTTATTGTAACTGTAGAAAATGAAAACAATGCAATGTAATAGATAGAATTTTACTGTTGCAAATGGCTATTGACCATTGATCTTTTAACCCTTTTCTAAAAATATTAACTACCATCTCCATCTGCTGTTGAAGTTCTGCACTTGCTGGGTAGTTTATGTAACTGATGCTTAGTCTTATAGACAACCAAAAATACATGACATCTTATAATACAGCTTTTTCTTGTAATTAACGAAATTATGTAAGTTATTTCTTACTACTAGGTAATTTATTCATTTATTTCAAATTTGTTATGAAAAACTTTAAAAATTTAGAGAAGTTACATAGATATTTTATTGTTTATTAATAGTTTTCTTGACTTGACAAATATTTACTAATATTTACTTTAAGAGAAATCTGTCTATTATAGCTATTGTATTGTATTTCTTAGGCCACGTTCTTTGAAGACATTACACTAAGAACAGACCGAAGGAGTGTTCTAGCCAAGTTTACATTTGTCAAGAAATTTTCAAATATGTTGGAGAATGGGTTTGAAGCAAGTGATGTGGATATTGCAATGAATATTGAAAAAGCTAAAATGATCAATTTAATGTTGTGTCTTAGTGATGGAGTTCCACAATGTATGAATGTTGTTGTGGACTCACGTGGATTAGGAATTTGAAATTCGTTTGATTTTAACTAACTTTATTTGTTAATTGATGTTCTTTTAATTTTTACATTCTTTATTTAGGTATCTTCTGAAATCATTTAACTCATCATTTTAGATTTTTATTTAGACTATTTGCAAATACATTGCGCGCCTCCAACCTCCTGTCAAAGTTGAAAAAACGCTTAATCAATTGCCAAGAAGCGGTAATGTCCTCACATTTTGGCGATCTACTCGCAAACCGTACTAGATAGAATTGATTTGAAAGATGTTTATGAAACTAGGATCATTATGGAATGTAACGTATATTCATATATTTACGTACGTAGAGCCGTTTGGCTGTAATTTGCTGTCAAAAATGGAAGATGCTTAAGAAACTTAGGGAATGTAACTCATATTAATTTATTGTTTTGTGATGAGCCGTGTGGTCGTAATTCCCTATCAAAATTGAAGTAACAAAAATTGAACTTTAAATTGATGTAAGTTGGGTTGTATAATCCGTAGGCGCAATCGGGTTCCATATTTTGAAACAACTAGCGCTATCTTTTGGAGTTATTTTAAAGGTTGTAGTTCAAGCATTTCTGCGCTGTTCAAAAAAAGTAATTATTAATTTTACTAATTGCAGGACTGTCAGTACCTCATATTTTCTAATGCATTTATATTAAGTTTGGTTTATTTTGGTAAATTATGGAAAGAAAGTTATAAACTTTTATTTTAAGTTTCGAATTTGGACATTTAATTTAAGTAGTTATATGTAAAAAATTAAGTTCTAATTTTGGTTATGCTTTGGTTCTTTTCTAGTACGAGACAGTAGCTTGTTGGCGCATTGCGGAAGCCAAATGAAGAGGATGACCAGAAAGAAGATATACCTTAACAGTTCTAAACAAGTCTTATATACAAATAATTGTATCGGATCATTAATACAAGATAACTCGCTACGAGTTTTGTAATGTAATTGCTATTATGTGATTTTAAAACTTAATTATAAAGAAGGATTTAAATATGGTTTAATTGATTATTTAGGTATTTTCAATTTAAATTCCGCTTAAAGTTGCTCTTATTATCATTTGAATTAATTTATTTTAATTAATTATTACTTTTTGAAAGAATTCACTTGTATACCAAACAAAATATTTATGAAAATAAAAGTATAAGGCGAATTCAATATCGTTCAGTATGCTCTTTTATTATTTTCGTTCCGTGATTCTCCTTTTTGTAGCTGTACGAGTTGTTCGAACGTGTGGCGCTGATTGGCCGAGATGCATCACGTGATCTCAACGGCTCCGCAGGTGTGTGCTTTAGTGAGTTGGTTTTCGTCGCGAATGCGTTGTGTTCATGCATCTCCCAAGAAAATTCGATTTTGTGCATTCATCAATCGCTGTAATTTCATAAGGTTAGTGTATTAACAAAAAGCAAAGCCTCATTTACTAATAGGTGATATTTCCAATCTTGTATAATCGTTTATTAGTGCCGCAAATTCGATTTCCATCTACACATACCAAATGACGCTTCACGGCCATTTTGAAATTTTATTGGCATGATCCATGCTACAGTTGTGCGCGACCGTTTCTTAAGTTAACATCATTCCAATTAGATATGGGCATTACTATGTAATATTTCATGGTTTTTAAATAGTTTTCAATAAAAATTACCCATAACGACTATGTTGATCAATCGTGAGTAATTCCAAACTTAATTTGTAATATATTTTTTTATTACAGTTTCTATATTATATGGATGCAAGGTATTGCAAATACCAGGTCATTCCATGTGTATTATGTTCGCAGTAATATGCATTGAATGGCAAGACCGTCTGTGCTAAAACCTTCACGAGGTGCATCCGT
>JAFMTC010000520.1:63902-79958 GCA_018845635.1 Nicrophorus orbicollis
TGATTTCTACCTCGAGGCACTTTCGTCGTCTGTGCAAATTTAATTACATCAAATACTTACTTAGTCAGTATTAATTTTGTATGACACTGACGTAAATCATCAAACTTATCTCAACCTTCCGTTTAAAGCTAATTCAACTAATTTCTTATAGCTAATGCTCCAGATATTCTTGAATATATTATCTAGTATAAGAAAATTTCCTTATGAAAAGAGACGATTTCAAAACTAATTCATTAATCAAATATATTTCAGTTGAACATGTGTTTTACAACTTTACAATACTGAGATAGAAATTAACCGAAAATTTTTAGAATTTTGTAAGAAATAGTAGTAGATGTAAGATTTTTTTTCTAAATTTGTTCAACCTTGATTGATAAATATTAGGTTATATAAACAAAAATCGTTTAGTTTTTGCAATCTCAAGAAAGAAACGATAATGTTTACATGTTGTAAATAGAAATTGTTTTGTTTTGATAATTTGAAATTGTTTCCTGTTTAAATATTTAACATTCGGATGGAAGTGCGGTCCGTTTTCCGGTCTGTTTGGACGGCCAACAAATTTTCCGGGTGACTTGCGGTCGCTGGGCATTCACAAATAGTCCTCTTTTGAAGGAGAAGGGAAGAGAGAGTGGAGACCGGAAGAAAGGAGATTATTTGCATAAATAAAAATATGGGTTGCGAAAGAGTGGAGGGCGAATTTATTCAAACGCTGTATTCAAATACTGGAGGAAATGGTTATTTGATGTAAAGTAGATTTGGCGAGGAGAGTGTCGGAATGTACATTTAATAAAAATGGAGACGAGGAAAATTTCGATGCAGATTTAGTTGCTGAAATATTACGTGTAGGCATAATGTGGAGGAGGAGGACGAGGAGAGAAGAAAGGTAGTAAAAAAAGGGATGAGGATACTGGGGAGGACCCTTTCATCACACATGCACAATTTAACTTATTCAGCTGGAATGGTCCAGGGTGGAGAGAAGGAGTGAGAGAAGATCTGATTTCCATGAATGGATGCCGCGTTCGCTAACATCTAGATCTATATAGATAGATAGATCTATATTGAGTGGCACAGTTTGTGTACACGGCTGTGTCTGTGTGTCTACACATCCTTCGGAGGTCGGAGCGTGCTGACGTGAGAAGAATAACAAGGACACTTATCCCTGGAACACACCTACTTTCATTTTCATAAATATCCCTTTTAAATTGCTTATCGGATGGTGGAATGGGATTCGCGCCGTCGACTCCATCCACCCCCGACACGCACAGCCCACGTGAGATATCCGAAAACAACCGCCGCCCCCTGGGATTACGTGTACGTTCGGGGGAGGGTCAATATTGACACTCTCACTTGCTGCCGCCAAGAAACACCTCATCACAGCAGCAGGAGCCTTCGCAAAATACCGATTTAGAGTAGGCTAAGAGATTAAACGAGAAAGGAAAACTGTGTTAAGTTATACGGAAAATTTTACAAAAGACCTTTCAAGATACATATAACCTGTTGGATCATTACTTTACTATATACATTAACCAGATAGATTTATGGATTAGCCTAGTATTGTTATTTCGTTGCTTAAAATTCAATAATTCTATGAAAGCTTAGTTCATTTTTCGTTAAGTTAGCTTAATTAGATAGTTCCAAACATTGTGGACTTGTGACATCTAAAACTTGTTTTTTATTATTTTGTTTTCATTTTCTGACGAAAGTTTCTATTCACCATTGTTGTGATTCGGTCATATATTGAAACGCAAACTACATTGGATCAAGGGTGAAGGGTGAAACAATGGTACAAAAACACGATGCAGTTTGTAGCATTGCGGGAAGTAAAGAATATTTGAACCAATATAGCTGGATTCTGTGGCAGGAAGTGACCCGGCAAATTGTCGTCCATCCGGATGAAAAATGGTCGAGGAAGAACCGTTAGCCGTTGTTTCGGCGCAGTTGGCTCCGAAACACATCATTTTCATTATCCTGCATTTCTTTTGTAACGACGATGCTCTCACATACACGCACGATTCGTTCGTGGCTTTCTACGAGCCTCTCAACTTGCCTTTGTTTTGTTTTGTTTGTTTGTTCTTTTTTTCATTCTTTTCGACATCGTAAGAATTATTAAAACATGTTTAACGGCGTTGTTTTCTCCTTTCCAACATTTCATTACGTAAAGTGCGTCTTAGATGGATCATGTTTAATGAGCTTTGTTCACTGGCTTTGTCGCATCTCGGAGAGTGCCATGCACTTTATGTAACGCTATTCATTTTAAACGCAACATCATCATCAAATGTTTATGAACATCTTTTTTATTTAACAATATTTCGTTATAACTAACAAAGAACTATGAAAAAGGTTTTCAGAAATATTTTATGAAATTATTTGTCTTACAATGGTAAAAATTTATCAACTTTGGCTCAAGGGATTTACGACCCAAGATCTACCTTGATCTAAAGTATCAACAATTTGCGAAAGGCGTGAATTATGAAATATTCTATTGAAACTAGCAAATCAATTTGTTCAATTTATCCTAAATTGGTATACAAATACAAAAAAATAAATTGACTTTCGGAAACTGTTTCCAATGGATGATAAATGTATATTTCATTGATTCTTTGTAATTGATTGCAATATATTTGTTCTGTATTTTATGTTGTTCATTTAGGATCTGCGGCAGCCACGAAAACACGGCCTATTACATCCCGGGTTTCATTTGCGGTGATGTACGAATATTAATTAATCACTTTGATAAGAGATGATTATAGTTTTGTGGGCGGCTCGGAAACAGGGTTTTGCTGGGGATGAGAATCCGAGGCCTAGGTTGGCGTCAGATAATTAATCTGTTCCATGCGCGGGGGGCGGGGGGGAAGCAGCGGAAAGGGGGGTCGATTCGGGGGTTGTTGGATGGGGTGCAAAACCCTTCCCCCCTCTGCTTTCGAAACTAGAGGCGTGCGAAACACAACAGCGCGCGTAAATAGTGATGATGATCCATCACCCTGCGGGAGTAAACCAATCATTGTTCGTTTAACAATTAGAGAGAACGCGATTTTAATCTGCGGTTTTATCGTGCTAATTTATGGGCTTTCCCTTCCATATACATATAAATGACATACATGCATATTCACTATATACGCACACACACACGCTCATATAGGTTATACATAACCATTGAGCGAACGAATCAATCAAACCAGATTTTCATAAATTCACGATGGGTCAATCTTGACCGTTCAACATTTTCAAACAAATTTAGAAATTTTTAGGTTAATACACATGAATAAAAGTATTTATATAAATGACACTAAAGACAGGTGACAGCTGACAAGTGACATTTCTGTCAGTCAACTAAAAACTGTGATACTAATGACAGATGACATTTGATAAGTGACGCTTATGTCAGTCAACCAATAATAAATTGAATGTCAAAATTATTATATCATTTATAATACAATATTCTATCGTTCTTTCTTTTGATCCTTTATTAAAAGAGATTGTCATAAAAAGGCTATTTTTAATAATAATGTGCAACACGTTTCTCCTCAATTGAATATGGATCAAGAATGTTGCTCATTGCTGAATAATAGCAATATCAGCGAAGACAGAGGAAAAAGGGAAAGCGAAATCGTGTGAAGATGAAGTATTAAAAAAAAAACAAGCTAAATAATTCCATTTCTTTCTCTGTATACGTTCTGATCCATTGCTTTGATTAAATCTGGGCTCGTGAAGAATCCTCCGGTTTTTTTTTCCTCTCATCGTGATTTAAGGACCAACGAATCCGTATATATATATATTTTCCTTCGTCCTTTATTAAGCGCGAATCAATAATGAAAATATCCTCCTCATCTCTTTCAGATTACTCCAATTCGCTTTCAAAATAAGTAACAAAAAAAAATACACGCACTCAAGTTTTCTTTCAATATTTTCTCATAGTTATATATGAAATAATATCAATTTATTTGCCAGACCAATTATTTTAAAAGTTTTTGTTTTACATTGTAATTTACTGAAAAGTTTTGGTGGATAAACTTTATTAAAATGATTGAGAATTCTCAGTTCTTGTTGGAATTAGTGCAGAATTTGCATTGCCCGGTTCCATTTGCATGCGGGACTCAATCAAATCGTTTGCGAGGAGAAGAAAATTATAATGAATGCGTCCGGGTGTTCGTTTTGTGGGTCATCTTCCAATATAACTTGGCCTCCGTTGGGACTAACTACCGGAATAACCGGAAGCTAGTAGAAGCATTAGACCGCTAATATCTATCATTAGCCTCCGGGACCTGCAGGATTCATGGACCCGACGTGATGTTCTATTGATCATCCTTAAACGTCCCAAAACTTTAATTAAAATATTACCCAAATTTATTGTTAGCATTACTTTTTGTCATTAAAACTATTCTTGCATGAACTTAGTTTCTTCTATATTAAGATATTCTATTAGATATTTTCCTTTGTTTCTCTTTATTTTTGTCATAGTAATATAAACAATTCTCAGATGTTCAAAATTGGTGCAAGTCTCATACAAATTTCAACTAAAGTACTACAAATTTTCAGAATTTACAAATTATAGTATATATTTCAGTAGTATTACGTAGATTATAAAATTAAGAGCATTTGTCCTAAAATTGGTACACATTTTAATAACAATAAGTACATCCAATTTTCAAAAGTTGTAAATCATCAACTGTTGTTGAAATTTGTAACTGTTACTGGTAGAATGAGTTTCTACTATTATTTCTCTGGACAACTTAATAAAGATGAGGTCTTGATTTGTTACTGAGTAATTTCTTTCAGAAGATTTATTTATTGCTAACTGTGAGAAAGGGTTACTTTTATTTCAGATTTTAGATTTTCGTGTCGGTGAAATATGCTATGAATAAATTGACGTGTAAAGTATGTTACCATGAGAGAGTAAAAAAGGACGTAGACGAGGATGATGTAATCCTTATTTTAGAGGGAAGCCGTTTAAATCCTTTTAAACTTTCAAAGCTTATTGGACGTGCGAACTGTGCCTTCCTTTTTGACCATCGACACTAATTTATTTCCGAGCGGTGCGGGCTCGCAATGGTCTATATGTGCTGAATAAGGAAGCAGTTACATGGATATAGTGAGGAAGAGTGAGAAACTTGTATGGCGAGATAGTAGTGAAGAGAGGGATAGAGGTAGGAGTGAGGGCGCGATCTGGAGTGGCATTTAAGACCTCCGCCACCTCTTGGAAAGGGCGCGGATATCCTTGGGTGAGAAAGATATAATCTTTGTATGTGTGTGTGTGTGTGTGTGTGTCAGCACGGGTGAGGCGAGGTGAGGGGTGGTTTTTGGAAAGGACGAGATAGCTTGGATGCTTTTTATCTGAGATCTAAATGAGACTGCGAGACGACCTGACGTGATGGTAAATGGGTCTCGCGGTATGACGATAATTCGTGCGGCCATTAGTGCCGTGCGACAGTAAAAGTTTTCCTTTAATATGGGATTACGTAATGCGCACGTTCGTGGAACGGCTGCTGCTGCTGCCGCTCCTCTCGTCATTAGCGGGGGTCCTTGTCTTCCTGTCCCACTTCCGGTTTCTGTTTCCACCGCCGTCTTCGACCAACTCTCCTTTCCTCCGCTTTCCACACGCACACGGGCCTTAACAAACTTTTATTCAAGTACAATATTCACGCGTCCGCCGCCGCCCCCACATCTTCTCACAACCGCCCCAAACAATTGGGCGCGCGGTTTTCGGCGCCGAAACTCGCATTCGAAACTTCCACACCGAAATCATCCATCACAAACTTACATAAAGGACTTCATAAACTGCACTCTCCCGAATTCTACCCTCACCGAAATTTACCTCGAACTATGTATTCCACGTAGGGCACTCCCAAATTAGAATTACCGCAAGATTGAAAACAATAAATGACACGAAACTGCCCCCAGGATAGTAAAACTATCCTTGAAATTTCATTATATAAAAAAAGGAGACTAATATCAATGTATGTTAATGTAAATATATGTCACAAACGAGGAATCACAAATACGTATTCCGAAACTTTCATCACATATTAAATAGACAATATTAGTTTAAATATTCAACAATATTATTACACTTGATTATGGAGTGGAAATAGTATAATTTATGTTTTGCCCTTGTGAATTAGATATTCAAAATTTTATAATAAGCATAGTTTTTTAAATAAATTATCTCTTTCTTAAGATTAATATATTATACCCGGCGCATCCACCATATTTTAAAGAAATACTAAATAACAATTATTTAATTTTCTATCAATTTTCAACAACTACATCAACATGATGGATATTGCATATAAGTGTGTATCCCTTTTATGAATAATTTTCTATATTTAAGCAAGTATTTCATATTTTCGTTTATAGTTTGATTCAAATTCTCTCCAGGTTAGGATTGTAATGCATAAGTGTATTAACAAATAGTTGCACTTTAAGATGACCTATATATTATTAAAATTTAGCTACAATACATTGCTGCAACAAAATATAAATATTTGTATTTTATGTTGAGCATTGAAAATTGTATCTTTCTATTATTATGCATTTAATAATAAAAGTTGGATGCTTTTAGTAACATCGATGTTGTATGTAAGTGACAAATATCCAGGTCAATGGAGATGCAGAGCCATAAATTCCATACATTTATATCCGCGATTTATTGTACTTATATTAGAGTTGAAGTCCCAGTGATATACAGATCCTAGACGGCTGACGTCGCATCGACATGTTATTGAAGTAATAATAGTTTGTGCGGTCTTAAAACAGACAAATTTCACAATATGAGAAAATATTTATACAAAACGGAAAGATGAGATGACTATGAGAATAAAGTCAGCGCCTTGTGGCGCTTTTTGTGTTTAATGAGTTCGGACGGGGGGCGGCAGCAGCGACGAAAGGAGGGGGACAATGGAGATTTATGGCAACCCTAATTAGCAAGTGGAAGAGCCCTTGTATGAGCACTCGTTACGTGTCACTTTGGCACTAACAAACGCAGCGCCCTCTGCTTAGGCCGTGAAACGCACACAGGCACACATAATTATACAGAGACATGTGTACACAGACGTATACATAGACAGAGGGCCGAACGCGCGCCGCCCCCCCCCGCCCTCTCCCCCCACGTGAATGCATGCAGCACAGAAATTTGTAATGATGTGAAACTTACGTGACAAATAACAACCCCACTATCCGTTTCAAAACCCAAAACACAATCCTCCGGTCCGTCTGTGTGCGTTTGTGCACGTGTTTGTGTACGAGCAAGTTTGAGTTGTTATTATGCAGAGGCCGTACGTACGTACGTACACAATCCCGAATTAGTTTTCGCGAATGTCCTGCCAAAAATCTAATTAAGTGTGAAACTCAATTCAAAGTAAAACAGACGATCTAACGTCTAGACTCTCTAGACGGTAAATTCATTCTCCCTATCTCCGACGTGGAAAATATTTGCATGCAATTAAGTTCTCAAGAAACATAATTATCTATTAATCTAGTTTTATAACGTCTATTTTTATATAATAATAATTGCAAGAAACGATTTAAAGTGAATATAATAGAAATACAAAGAAAATACAATATAATAGACTATAGGTCTTTCTGTTCATTAGTTTCAATTATCCATTATCCTTGAGAGAATAAAATCATCCTCAAATATTCTTATAATTAGGACAATGCAATCATTTAATATATTGCGGCATACTGCGACATAATTTTTAAAGCGAAACTGAGATCAAGTAAAAACAGAACCACGAAAATACAAATATTTTCTAACCGGATTATAGAGAATCACCAAACTGACCGAAACCGAGTCATTTGTTCACTTACTTGCCAAGTATCATACCAAATACATTATTTTATACAAATACTTCCACCGAGTCGATGTAAAGTATTTGTCAAGTAACTTTGTCTGCTCTTTTATCTATTTTTGTTCCATCAGTTTACGTAAATAAATAACCGAATTGTACTTAATTATTAACCGTTACTTGAGACGTTACTTCTGTAACTGTAATTTATGTAAATATATGAATTTTAATTGAAAATAATTGAAAGAAACTATTCAAATTTAAATAGGCCTGACATTGAAATAATGTAAACAGTTTTTTGTCGATGTTAGAATACATTAATTTTATCTTATCGTCTAGACTCCAGATGGAATTTACTACGCATCTTTTTACTATGTTTCATTCATAAATTCCTTTCCAGTCGACAAATATGTTATTTTTTTATCAAACATGCTTTAATCAATGAATGCATTAATCGTATTCTAATTTCCTTACACATTAGTTGCATAAAGTACACTTTCAAAGTAATTAATAGTTATTTCTCTATTTATTTCAATAAATGAATTTAATCATTAATTTGTAACAGCTATAACAGTTGGGTTTTAGATTTGTTTAAGTATTGTTCTGTAAATTTGTCTTGCTTTTGGTTTATATACTACAGCAATAACAATTTTAAGAAACATTTTTTATTCAAAAATTGAATTCTTTGAAAGACTTTTTTATGTAATATTAAATGTAATAAAAGTGGTTGAAAATGAAAAGATTTATTATACTTAATATAGTTATTAAACTTGATTTTCTTAAATTATATTTAGTTCAGTAATTTTTAACAATGTATAAGTAGTTGTAAATTGATATTTATTTTAAACTATTGCAAAATAATATAATCAAAAATTGTTACTTTTTGTTTAATTATTTGTTAAGAAAACGTTAATATTTATATTTGCAATTATGCTTCTGATTAATATTATCATTAAAAAAAGGGTAAAGTAAAATAATTTAAACAAATAGAAGCTTCAATCAACTAAATATCGTTTAATGTAATACAATCGTTTTAAAATCATTGTTTTCATTATTGCATTCATTTCAATAGCTCTTTCATTTCCACTCAATGTGAATGCATTTTTGATATAATACGCAATTTAGATTATTTATTTGTCTTGTATAGGAAATTTCATTAGCATGTTGTCGTACACATTCATACAATTTGTGTTGTTCCTGCTTGCACCGAGGCGAACAGAAAACTCTCCTAAATGGATATATCACGGATACACGCAGTAAATATGCAAAATAATAACAACAACAATGGAACAAACAAAAAAAAAACAACAGAAATAAAACTGAAAACGCGGTGCGAGGTGCAACAAAAAAGTTGATAAACAAAAAAAGCAACAACAACATAGAGACATGCACGGCGAAAAAAATATGGTGTATCGGCGGATGGTGGTGTTCATTTTATTTTTTATATTCTCCAGCTCATATTTCACATAAATGAACTTTAATGGCGTTTCGTGATTCGGTGTGAGGGGGTTGGGGGCAGGAGGTGCATGCATGTATCCAATGTGTGTGTGCACGTTGCAGGGGCTTACAAATATATACGTTTTTTTGTTGTTTCCGCCAAAGCACATTTGGTATGAATATGCCGGCCAATTACATTGTTATCAGCTTTATTTGCGCGTATTTAAATACGGGCTTAATGGATGCAAATCCAACATCAACACTTCTCAGCACTCATTTCGCAATTATTTATATTCGTTTCCGGCCCTAATGACCTCATTGCGCTTGAAGCTAATAGCATTAACTTCATTTAAATATATTATTATAATGAAAATGTATAAATATGAACATAATACCCGGCGCATTCACTTTTTATAAATAATAACAAAAGTATTATTTACTGTATTTGTTGTTCAGTTTATAGGTGATTTTTGTTCAAATTATTGTATAATAGCTTCAATTTTAGTTAGAAAACTTGATGAAACTTAATAATTTTAGAGATAATTGTAAATTAATTGACAGTACCCGGCGCATCCACCATAATTTAAATACACATAAAATAATATTTATTGCAACAATTACAAAGAAAACTAAGAAATACAATAGATTGGAACAAAGGTTTATTTACTATAGATTTTTGTAACGTGTACAAAATACTATCATAGTTTAAATATGAATTAAACTTCAAAAAAATACTTATTTCTTTCGAAGAATTTTGAGTGGTTTTATTGTCTTAAAACTCAATAATATCAGGATTATTTATATAATTAACTATAGATATTTGATTACAATTGACAAATATATAATTAGATTTTGATATAAGTTTATAAATTTATATTTACGTTATTATAAAGGTACAATACCCGGCGCATCCACCATATTTTTATTATTAGTGATTTTATTGATTTTGATCTAATTATTTCGATTTACACTTAATCCACAATTAGTAATACTTCTTTGATATTAACATTACTTTATTGTATTTATTGTGATTTTTTTTATTACATATTACTTCTATTATCATGTGAATTCGTATTGGAAATTGGTTTCACACTTCTGTTAAGGAGAGTTGGATGGCTGTGAAAAGGGTAGGGACAGATAGATGCGAAAATTTATTTCTTCTGGAAATTGGGTTTCCATATTCAATGCAATTCGGCGTGTGTTAAACCCTAACGTCATTAAATTTTCGCGTCGCACAGCAAAATTTATTTCAATAAAATAATATGTTATATTCTCGTAGAATGAGAGAGAGAGATAAAAAAGGACATGTATAACAGAAACCCCAAATTTATTTCCTTCATTCTCTAATCTATAATTGAATAAAGTTCCCATTACAGTTTCCAAACGTAATTTATTGAGATCGTAGGAAAATAAGTGCAAATTCCGACAAATTTAATGTAGTTTTAATTTATTTAATAAATGCTGATTTATTCAAAAAAATAAGTTTTAAATTTAACGTTTTTTTTGGCTTAATAAATAACATTTCATTCTTAAACAACTTTTATTTTGTATAGTAACAATATTAGAGCAGAAAGATCAATATATATTTTCTTTGTATTTCCTTTTCTTAATTTTGATTGCATTAAGTTTTTTTTGTAATTATTGTTGTTTTCTAAATATAACATGTTTTTCTCATCTATTGGAACTATTAATTCATCTATTAGATGTAATAAATGTGTATTTTATTGAAGTTTTTCTGGGAGAATCTGAATATATTTTGTTGTATAAAAAATGGAATGTGATTCTAATGGACTAGTAAACAAAATTGTATAATCATTATTCATTGCTATACGAGAAACTCACAACGAAAAATATAATAAATTTATTCATCGAACGCAAAAAAAATCACTTTAATCTGTGAACGTTAAACCAACGTAAACCAGCAACATTATCTTATTTGAATACGTTAAATCCACGCGAAAACTGCGACCGAAAATATTTCCCAAAATAAAAATGAATATGTATTACATTTACATAAAATTCTCACCGGATTAAGAAATTTTTCGACGGCCGAAAGTTTCACCCGTTTTAATGAATAAATATTTATTTCTCGTTTGAAACGACGAATCGGGGAAACGTCGTTTCATTACGTTGCGTGCAAATCGCAATAATCCCGTTTTCCAAGAGTTTCCCATCCAATTCTTCCTTGGGGCAAACGTGAAGTGGCCGTTTAATGGCAGGGAGGTCTCCGGTCCTCCACTTATTACAAGCGCATTAAGCCCTCCGCCCTTTCTCCCATCATGTCTTTGATTCCCAATTATTTGTGTGTGGGTCCTCCCTTAAGTCTTAGCACATTTTATGTCGTCCGAGATGGCACCGAAAAGATACCTAGGGGAGAAATCTAATTATAGCGTTTATTTGACTGTCGTTCTTGATTTATTTCGACTTTATGACCGAATCGATGTTCACACAAAAACGTTCTTAATTACATTTTTGTGTGATAAGTTATTATTATTATATCGTAAATGCAGGAATTATAATTGTATTTTTAATATAATGGAAACTAACCTTACGGAATTGAACTAAACTAATATAACTTTTGAAATTCAATATAATAGAACTTTATGAAATACAATATAATTTAAATTGCAAATTAACAAAATATGAAACAAAGTAATCTAAACTGATTCTTTTCTAAAGTAATAAAATTACATAGTAACAATTGATGGAGGGATGTTTTTTGATCTACCCTAATTTAACACATGTGCTTTCATGTAACACGAAGTTTAACTTCACAAAATGCAGTGAAAATGAACTTATTATACAAAATTGACTATGCATTTATCGGAAAGCATTCATAAGCTCTCTATTTACGTATGTATTTTTAACAATTAGTCTAACACTCTATGAATAAAAAAAATCAGAGAATTACATTAACTCTGAAGGCCCTGGTAGTAGCAGTGAGATGGGTCAGAACTGACCAAATTATAATTTTTAATGAAGAAAATGCACAGAGGAGATTTAAATTTTGTTAAAGCACATATTTCAAAACTTTATGAATGATACCAACTTAGGTCTGTTTTTCCATATAATCAACAATGATGTACATTTTGTGCAAATATAAGCATTAATTTTTAAGTAAAATTGATGACGAAATATCATATTTTCACTATTTCTCCTTTTGAGGAAAAACTTAACCCGTTTTTTGCAAATTAAGCTATCAAAAATTACGTTATTATAATTGTGACATTATTGTATTTTGAAACTTCAATTATTCTGTTTGTTTTGGTGTGTGAATGTAATAGAATTTAATGTATTTATTGTTTTCGAAGAGGATGAAACAAATGGTTCTGGTTTGGAAATGTGGAAATCATTTGCGTGCGTTTATTGTGAATTATTTGCGGTATGCCGAACGTGAGGAAGCCAAAACCGGAAGGAGTGTCTGCTGTATGTGTGTGTGTGTGTGTGTGCAGACGAATCGGTCGTAGATTTTAATTAAGTCCCGGGACTTTGGCATCGGAAAACCTCCGGGCCTCCGTTAACCTAATAACAGATCCATAAATTAAAGAACATTGAGGATTCTCGGTCCAATTCATCAAGTGCTGTTTAACCCGGGCCCTGTCGGGGGCAGACGTATAAAAGCAGACAAAACGAACGCCGCTCGGGCCCCCGGCTACAGGAAAATGGGTAAAATGGGTTGGAAATGTGGGTGCGCGTCGTGGCATGGGCACGAGCCGACCGAATGTGGGTTATAAATATTTCACGGCAATCGACAGGGTGGACTCGGGGGGCGGACAAAGCGTCGGTGGCGGTAACGGCGTCGGCGGCGGCGGCAGCGTCGGAATCGCTGGTGGCGGCGGCTGCTGCTGCTGCTGCTGAGGGGGGCGGCAAGAGCGGTGCCGTCCAGCGCCGCGGCGCCCCGTGAATAATGAACCGGCGACCGCTAATTAAGACTGGCCTAGTGGGAATCTCCGACACCTGCCAATATCGCCTCCGCTTGGATTTATGTCGGACCAACTGCGAACCCATAAATACCGATTAGCCGGGGGCCGTTTGCAGACCTGCGGGGCCCGCCCCACTTTTCAAAACCACTGATTTATGACAAGAAATGCACTCATCACATCCGTCCATGAGCCACTGATATGTTCCAGCCCCAAACAAAAAGAAAAACCTCCAATTACGATCATCACATCATCCATCATTCCATATTACTTTCTGGAGCTATAAGCTGCTTCTTCGTATATTTGATATTGTTAGTATTACGTAACATGACAAGAGGGCGCTATAATCGAATCTTAGTTGGAGCTAGATATAATTAAGTAAAACATTTTATCTTATTGTATATATTAGTGCATTAAACTAATTATAATAGATTAAATTAATTATAAACGTTACCTTAGCATTCGTAGATGGATTTATATAAAAAGTAATCAATCTTGACTCACTTATAGAGTCGCCTATCTATATTCTAAGGTTCTTGGTTCGAGTGTTGTATCACATGATTTTGTGGTTTCTTTCAGTGCTTCTGCTCTGAGTGCATTGACACCTAAAAAACAGTCTTGAAGAGATGGGCAATGGTTCCAAACAAGTGTCTGTAACGACATGGTGATTTCCTAAATATCCCAATGGATAGATTGAATAATATCGTTGCAGAAAGACACAACAAACAACATTGTATGAAATTCAAAGCTTATAATGCTTTTGTGTAAATGTTATCAATCTGTATTGTTTTAGAAACTAGACTATTCAGATAAAGGAAGTACTCTGCTAATTTTCTTGTGATTTTGCAAATGAAGTTCAATACGGGAATGCATGTTAAGCGAATGGAATGAAGTGAAGAGGACAGTGAGCGCATTCCGGCCGCTATTGTTTACGATAGTTCCCCAATACTAATGAAGAGAGAGAGAGAGGGAAACCGAGCGAAAGAGCTTTTGGATGTCGGGCAATAAAAGCTTCCTCCATGCGAGTGTGTAATGAGTCCACGTAATAACAGTAATTACAACTATTAGTGCCAAGGGGGTGGAGAGCGAAAGACATTTATCGCATTAAGCGAGAAATTATGAGTCCTCTTATTATTGTACGTCCCCCCACTTTCCCCGTCCTCTTATCACGTCATCCCATTCCATTCGGATGAAAGGTAATTGTGAAAAATTGCTTCAATTAAAGCAAAATTAGACCGAGCCGGAGATTAGGTTTGGTCCTTTCCATTTTAGCATCGCAACGCGGGTGCAAGAGAAGGAAGCAGGAAGCGTTATGGTATTATGATAGTGCAATTGTCTTCTGCGAAAGGATAATCCGATTCGGAAGCAAACGGAGCGAACCGCAACTGATATTAACACACTTCGGCAGTGTTTTATCAAATAAACTGGTAGTGAATTCATCCAACTCAGACGAACGTGGAAGTTCGCATTGCATTCTCGATGGATGCGACCTCCGAACGTTGCAATATTATCTGTGTTTACCGAGAACTAAGCCTGGTATTGATTCATCCGTTGCCCGGATAACATACATATTATTGTCGGGGTAAAAGGGGGATGAAGATGAAAAAAAACAGGGTGGAGGAGGAGAGAGAGAGAGAGGGAGAAGTTTGTAATATACTTTCGGCCCTCGTGTAAATAACAAGGAACTACGTGAGCAGAATGCAGCAAGGCCATGACCAGGTGCTGGATTCTAGTGCATCAGAGTGAGAGAGCTTTGGAGAGGCGCTTCTCATCCCTACGTTCTCGATCTATATATATATATGTTTATACAGACCCCGACGGAAAGTGCATCGCACACAACAATCAACCCTCTAATTAGTTCCCAATTCAAACAGAAACATCTTTCTTCCTCTCACATCCGACCGACAATACAAATTTACTTTCACTCGGCTCGGATTAATCACGCGCCGTCCACAAAGGAATCATCGGACTGCTCTCCAATCAGTGCCACCTGCTATGACTACCACTTCATCCAATTCTGGATTATCGAAGGGTGAGGTCGTCTCATTGGTTCGTAATATTCGCATAGGCCCATTCGGAGAAGTCTCAATCTCGCCCACCAACAGAAGATAAATTCCGGCGGCCTCCATTAAATTTGAAATTGCCGCTGCGGAACAAGAAGAAATACTACAACACGTTTTGGCACATAAATAAGGGCGGAACCGAGAGTCATTTGTTTCGTGCCTCTTCCTCGGTGTATAGAAACGTGCTTTAAATATATTTTTGGGCGTTTCGAGTTTCCACCCACTTCGTCTCACTCACACACACTCACACATGCATACACAAACATATAAACATACAGTTTTCCATTAGCTGTGATGGCCAGATAGCTAAAAGATTAACTTAATTTATAAATAGCACATGATTTCCACTATCATTGCAAGAAAAGCACAAAACTTTTCATCAAAGAGAATATTTTATTTAGATACAACATAATTTGACGTACTTTGAATCAAAATATTAATTTGCCCATCTCAGTTATGACGTTTTTTTTCTATAAATATGATTCATAAAAACTGTGTACGACTTACGTGTTTATAGATTTTTTAATTTTAATTATGTTTTAATCAAATTTTGACCTATAGCCCTTTGCAGCAATATCATTATTTTTTTCTTTGTATTTCTATAATATTGAGTTTATATTCTTCTTGTACTTATTGTTGCAATTTTAACCCTTAATTAATTCTTATTATATTGAACCTTCCTACCTTTAATTAACTAGCAAATTACCGATTTAAGCAATACATTTTTTGCATATTAAAAATTGCTTGTTTTTTGTATGTATTTTTTGTTTAATAAATACTTCAATATGAGAGGAGAATGAAAAAGGAAGCACAGGTTTGACGAACGAGACGAGCTAATTAATTCTCGAGAAC